>OX467718.1:34513568-34791909 GCA_950111635.1 Agelastica alni | reverse complement strand
GATATTGGGTGAAATATACCCCCCTATCACTACCAACGTTTCAAATTCCACCCTAATATACCCATTTCCTTTACCTATTTCATGTACTCTCAGATTTTTATTGTTAAAATATATTCCTACATCCTTCTGTAGGTCTACTTCCCACCCGTTTGTTGACTTTCTTTTGTTTATTTCCCCCATTATTATGATATCGCATTCCTCCTCCTCCGCCACTTTGTATGCCAGGTCTTGCGCCTGCGCAGATCTGCCAGTATTAGCCTGCAGGATTTTAAACATTTTATTTTTTCTCCCCCCTTCCCCTTCTCTGCCCTTCCCTAACTAAATTTCTGAAGACTGGGCACTTTGTTGAGTCCGATCTATGTTCTTCATTGCACATTCTGCAATGTGCCTCATTTTTACACTGTTGGGCCTGGTGTCCGTCGCCCCAACACTTATGGCACTTATCCTCTGCTTCCTCACCCTTACAATCCCTTTGCGCGTGTCCGAATTCCTTACACCGATAGCATCGTATCGGCTGTATTCTTCTTTTAATTTTGCAATTAATTAGCCCGATTGGGACCCCACCCTTCTCGCATAGTCGGTCCGCTGCTCTCCTGTTAGTTTTGATTATGTAAGTCTCTCTTCCATATCCTACTTTCCTTCTATTTCTTATTTCCACTGTATCCCTGTCTACTGGGTGCACCATTTTTTTCACCTGCTCTAGTACCTCCACGTCCTCTATTGTTTCATCAACGTCATAGATGAAAAGCAGTTCCTCCGGTTCCCTTGTGGTAGCCGTCATACCTGTCTTGTTTGCTATTTGCTTTGACAGTAGATTTATTTTCCCTTTGTCTCCCTCTATATCCAGTACTAGATCTCCCTTATTTGTTTTCCTTGTCCTCTTCACCTCCACTCCTGTACCCCTTATCTGGACCTTTTCCTTCACCTCTCTCAATAATTCTGCATAAGTGCGTTCTCCCCTCCTCACCATTATACTCCCCTTCTGCGTCGTCCCTTTATTGGCTGGTAGGATCAATTTTATTTTTATTCCCTCCCCACATGCGCATTCAAGCGCTTTCCTGGCCGCGTCCCCATCGATACCCTCTTCCAGTATGCAAAACAGCTCCTCCTGTATCTTTACATCCTTTCCCACCTCTCTAATCGCATTCCCCAGCTCCCTAGACCTTCTATACATTACTCCCATATCACCATCCACTCTTACTACATACGCCACCCTTGCTTCCCGTAGACTCTTACCCTTCCTTGTCTCTGTTGTTATGTGATTTATCATATAATCAACCTCTCCTTCACATTCGTCTACCATGCGGTCGATACCAGGGTGTCCCTCCAGCCATTTCTTCACATAAGGGTCCGTGTCCCCTCCATGATCTTTCCCCCCCACCATTATAACCACGTCGCGACTGTCTGGACATACCTCTGCCCTCTGTGTCGTTGAGGTCTTCTGGTATATCTCCTCTGGCCATTCCTCTTCCACAATTTCTGTAAATTCTTTCTCCCCAATTCCTTTTAGAACAGCCCTTTTGATGTGCTCCCTTCTTTCTCTTTTAAATGCCTCCGTGTCCCTCTCAATCTCTTCAGGGTCCACCTGTATTCCCATGTCCCGCATCACAACACCTGTTTTCTCCTTGTCTGGCTTTTCCATTTCCTTCCTATTTACCTCCATTTCCTCGTATTCCTGTAGCCTTTTATGTGCTTTGGCTATTACTCTGTACAAGTTTCTTGCACCCTCCTTGATTTCCACCTTTGTGTTTGTGATTTCTCTCGTCATGGTGTACAGTTTGTTTCCGTCCTCATACACCGTGTTTATCAATTTTCGGAGTTCCGCTAACTCTTCGCTATCTTCTCTTGGTTCCTCACTGTCTTTTCTTTCCTCTTCCTCCCGTTTCCTTTTACCTTCCTCTTTAGCCTTAATCTTTCCCTTAGTTCTGTCCTCATTTTTGTTTTCTTCCTTCTTTTTTTTACTCGGCCTTTCCTCATCCCTAGTCTTTTCGTCTATTTCCTCCATTGTCGACACTCCGCATTCCGCCAATTGCACCATCGATGTAGCGCTATCTTCTTTCTCCCAGCTTACCATCCTTTCAAGCTCCAACTTGGTAATCTCTCCGCTAGGTGTGTGAAAGACCTCATGCCCTACCGTTTTCCCAATTTTTGTCTGAGGAGGAGTCCTCGGTAGCGAGTCCCTTCTTCTAAAAGCCTCCTGTCCGTCGTGTCCATCTGTATATCCTTTTTCCTTAGCCAGTCCATCATCATTTTTTTCCAACCTGTTTTTGTTTTTTGTTTTAACTTCTTCCATTAAAAATCCCACGAGTTGGGCTGAAGTAAGTGTCCGGTCAGGCAGTGCACCCTTACCTGACTAAGGCAAAATACAATGGAGTTTCGCCAGATACTCCAAGGGGATCGTTTACGGTGCTCTAACCCTCGCACCTTCCATACCCTCGGCACGATGCCTTACGCCTTAGTATTGGGGATTTTTTATCGTGGTTTACTCCTCTAGGCATTTTATCACGGTTACCTCCGGACGCAGTGGCCTCCGCTGCCTACACCAAACACAGCATGGCCGCCTCCCCCATACCGCTGGTTTTTTATCGAGTTTTAACTACTCTAGATCCGCTGGGTTCTGTAATAGAGAAAAACAGGTCCGCCGCGAGAAGGCACCCAAGTCGGTCTTGCAGATGAAGAGGCTGTTGACTTCGCATTACATCCGCCTGGGAAAGGCATGGTATAACCCATACCTCGACGCATCCTCCTTTTTTTTTTGAGCGGTGGATGCATCCATGTCCCTTGGACCCAACCTAACCTAACCTAACCTAACCTAACCTAACCTAACCTAACCTAACCTAACCTAACCTAACCTAACCTAACCTAACCTAACCTAACCTAACCTAACCTAACCTAACCTAACCTAACCTAACCTAACCTAACCTAACCTAACCTAACCTAACCTAACCTAACCTAACCTAACCTAACCTAACCTAACCTAACCTAACCTAACCTAACCTAACCTTTTTTTTTTTTTTTTTTTTGTTGAGGTGGAAAATCCTTTATGGACAACCCCAGGTATTGGTTCTTCCTTTCCCTGAGAGTGCTGGACTCCTTCTAAAAGTGTTTACCAGCTAAAAACCACCTCATGTCCCTCCTTACTCATGGAACCATCTTTCGATATATCTTCATGAGTAGGTGACATTCCGTGACGTGCGCGCTATTTTTGAGACCAATCTCCTATCATCATTTACTCCTGAACATGCCTTTCCTGTCCCTGTACGGTTCTTTCTTCCCTCTCCTTTTCCTCCATTACTCCTCGTATAAACTCGAATCCGTCATTCCACTTTTCTTGACTACGCATCATTTTTGTAATTATGTTTTCCGGTGTAGGCTCCTCTCCCATATTAGTACTCAGTTTCAGTCTTTGCCGACTCCATCTCTCGCACACGAACAGCGTGTGATACGGATCATCGTTTTTATCACAGTATATGCATCCGCTGTCCTGATATTTTCCTATCCTGTGCGTGTATGCTCTAAAAGATCCGTGCCCGCTAAGTGCTTGGGTTACATAGTAATCGGTGTTCTTGTATTTGCATTCCACCCATTTTTTAATGTCCGGGATAAGTCGCTTGGTCCACTGAGCCGATATCTCATTTTCCTCCCATCTAGCTTGCCATTTCTCTATAGTCCTAGTCCTTTCTTCGCTTTTGACTCTGGTAGTAACGTTGTCATACCTGTATATCCTTTTTCTTTCCTCTACCAGTAGGTCCATTGGTGGTATGGCATTTATAACGCATACTGCTTCCGAAGACACAGTTCTGTATGCCATCGCAGTACGCAGCAGCATCTTGCGTTGAGCAGAAATAAACATTTTTTTGTGCTTGTCTACACGCATGACCTGTCCCCATACCGGAGCTGCATAGAGTAGCACCGACTGCACCACCCCGTACATTATCCTTCTTTTGAAGAATCCGGGTCCTCTGACGTTTGGTAGAATTCTAGTTAAGGCTGCCACCTGCCTGTCCGCCTTCTGACATACCATCCTCACATGCTCGTTAAATATCTGTTTGTCATCCAACCAGACACCCAGATATTTTACATACTTACTTGGGACGATTGTCGCGTCGCCACATATAAAGCTGATACCATCCCTGTTTCTTGGTCCCCTGATGATTATGGCCTCTGTTTTGTGAGGTGCCGCCTCGAGACCATGTTCAGTAGTCCAGCTCAGGATCCTCCTAATGCTTTGGTTTGCGTAGTGCATCAGGCCCTCTCTCTCATCAGCGGAGATCATTAGTGCTAGGTCATCAGCATATGCAACGGTTTTGCAAGATTCCGGTAACTTAACCTTAAGAACTCCGTTATATAGGACGTTCCACAGCGTAGGTCCCAAAACGGATCCCTGTGGTACCCCCTGGGTAAGCTCCATTTGAAAGTCCCCAGCATACAATTTGCGCCCGTATAAGTAGTCCTTCACGACCAGTTGTAGGTTGGTGCTTATCTGCAGCCGCGCTAGTTCGCTACTTATTAGATGCCACTTTGCCGTATTGAATGCATTCTTTATATCTATAAGAATAACAGCTCCCCATTTCTTCCGACTATGGTTTATGGTCCGCAGTACTCGATCTATTGCTCCAACTGTAGATCTCCCAGCCATAAAGCCATACTGTGTCTCTGCAATGCCTGTTTTATTCTCAAGCTCTGTTACTAGCCTATCCTTTATAAGGTACTCATATACCTTGCCAATACAGTCGAGTAGACAAATAGGTCTGTATTTAGCCGTAAGTCGCTGATCACCCTTTGGTATTAAAATGACCCTGCCTTTTCTCCATTCCGGTGGAAAGCTCCCGCGCTGGTATAAGCCGTTGAACAGGTGTAGTAGCTTATCTGGTATAAGTTGGATTGCATGTTTTATTACCTCTGGCAGAATTCCATCAGGGCCAGGGGATCTCTTGTTCTTAAGTCTCTGCGTAGCTGTATTCAATTCTTCCAAAGTGAAATTGGGAGGTGATACTCCATCCTGCGTCAGCTCACCCGGGTGCACGACGTAGGCCTCCGGAAACAGACCTTTCAATATTTCCTTCCTATTTTCGGGATCTAAATCGTAGGGTGCTCTAAATCCCTTTATATCCCTCATCGCTATTCTGTATCCCTGTCCCCATGGGTCATCTTCCAGTTTATCGCAGAGGGTTTTCCATTGATCCTTCTGGGCCTTGTTGATTTCCTTTCCCAGCCTTCTCCTATTCTCCCTGTACAACTCTTCCAACTCTACTATATCCTCCTGCCCAAATACTGTGCGTCGTGCCCTAGTAAGATTTCTTCTGGCGCTTTTGCATGCGACCCGCAATTCCTGTATGGTGTCGCTCCACCATACGGGCTGCTTTCTGGGTATTCCCCTGGTATTTTGTACAAATCCCATTCTTTGTGCGTCCGCTATGATCCGTGTCACTGCATTAACATCCTCAAAGTTGTTATTGTCAGTAAGTAATAAGAGTGTATCTCTAAACGTCGGTAGATCGATTTCTCTGCTGGCATGCTGTTCAGCTCTCCTCTTGACTCCTTCTGACTGTACTCTATATGTGATGTACCTATGGAGGCTACCTGTTTCTTCTAAGGAAACCCGCCACTCTCCAATCTTCGTAGATACCCTTGCTGTTGATAACGTTACATCAATGATGGAGGCCTGTGCTGCTCTAACGAAGGTAGGTGTATTTCCAACGTTGTGAACAGTGAGGTCAGCTTCATTGATCCACTCATCGATATACCTCCCCCTATCATCGCACCTATTACTTGTCCACAGGTTTGACTTGGCATTTAGGTCACCTGCTATAATTGCCTCCTTTTTTCCATTTTTTATGTGTTTCGCCAGTCTGTCTATGTATGCCTTAAAGGCATTAAGAGTTACATTTGCGGATATATAACAATTGTAGATTGAGAATTCCTTGAAGTTAATGCACGTGAAGCCATGTTCGACGATGTGTCCAACGACGCCTAGCCCAGGATTCCTGCACCACAATGCGGTGTTTTCATCCCTGTCCATTATCCACTTGGGGTCCCTTCGCGTGATTGTGAGGTTTGGTTCCTGCAGCAGTACTAAGTCCGCGTTAATATCTTCCGCTGTTTTCCGTAGTAGGTGGTGAGCATTCCTCCTTCTATCTGCGTTGATCTGCAGGATCTGTAAATATTTTTCCTTGACGTCTAAGCAGGCCCCTCCTCGGCCCCTTTCCCATGCTTATTCCCGGGATCGACATTCGCTTCTCTACCTTCATCCTCTACCCTTGTTATTCTTATGTGTAGCTTCGGTGTTCCACTAAAGACATTGTCTCGCACAGAGTTATGACGACTGCCGCCTGTCGTATGCTTGGATTTACCCCTTGCTTTTTGTAGGGCCTCTCTAAATACCGGGCACCTGTGTGTGCCCGCCCTATGTCCATGCTCCTCACACACCGGACATGCCTCTTCCCTCTGACACTCTCTGGCCTTGTGTCCACCTTCTCCGCATTTGTAGCAATTGTTTGCTCTGTCATGGCCATCACAGCTTTCCCTAGTATGGCTATAGCTCCAACACTTGGTGCATCTGGGGACGTTTATTCTCTTCTCCACCTTGCATCGGACGAGACCAATTCTAATAAACTCCTTCCTTAGGAGTGCCGCCGCGCTACTCCTAGGCATGACAACTGTCACCGCCGTCGTCTCATTCCGTAGCGTTCTGATTTCTGAGATCCTATGTTCCTCCGACCACTCCCCTATGTCCCTCTTAATAGCTTCCATTATATCATTTTTGGTAACATCGGCAGCCATACCCCTTAGATGGATCAGATCCTTCCGGTCCCCGCCTGTCCCCCTAACTTTAAGCGTGCCCTGTCCATTCAGTGCCTCCTTCAAATTGTCGCATGCTGCCCTGTCTTTATCAAGGGTTAAGAGAAGGCTCCCTTCCTTGGTGCTTCTAATTCCCCTTATCGCATGTGCCGCCTCTGTACCTCCAATTACGTCCCTAACCTTCCCTAGAATGTCCCGGTATGAAGTACCACCACTACTTACAACGACCCCGTATGTGTTCCTCTCCCTGATATTTACTTGCTGCTGGGCTGTGGTGTATATACTGACCATGTTGCCGCCTTTGTGGAAAATGGCCTCAATCATTTTCCGCAGTCTCCCTACAGGCATCCCTTTCACATGGTGAATATGTACCTTCCTCTCTCCGGCGACTTCGCTTCTTATCGTAATGAGTTTATTCCATAACCCCCTAGGTGTCCCATCCAGGACCACTTTAACAATTTTTGTAGAGGACGTTGCTCCACTGGCCCTGATCCTAGTGGTCTGTTCTATAACCTCAAACTCCCCTTTCAGGCTTCCCAGTTCGGGATACTTCTCCTTATAGAGCTTTTGTATACTCGTCCCCATCTCTAAGTCATCAGGCTCAACCATAACTACTTTGACCGCTTCACTGTCAGAAATAAGCGGGTTTCCAACCATGACCACAGTGTTAGTATACACCGATTCATCCCATTGCAGTCCCTGTACCTTCTCAAATATATCCATATTTTCTGTGGCTTCCAGGCTCTCTGGAGAGCTCAGCCTCGACGCCCGGCATGTGCATATGCATGTGCACTGCGTGCCTCCTACCGTCTGGTTCGCTGTTACTGCTTCGCTATTCTGCCCAGCCTGTATTCCAATGCTGACCATACTTTTTCCCTCGGTTTGCACGTTGACCTCCGTTATTGTGTCGTCCTCCATATCACTTGGTGATATCTCGGTGTCCCTAATACCCTCACTGTATCCTTTAATTCTTTTGGCCTCCTGCTCCAGCTGCCTGGAAATCGTCTTAATTTCGACCTTGGTGTTCACATTTTTTTTTAATTAGTACCATTAGTTGGGCGGTCCTTTCTACCATCTTTTCGATCGCCCCATGCAAAACCTGCATCTCCGACCTTCCCCTCTTCTCCTTTGGAGTGCCTTGCCTCTTCCTCTTTTTCTCCGGCTGCTTGATATCCTCCACCTCCTCGTCATGCGTTCCTATGACTTCTTCATTTTCTTTCCTTCTACTGTCTAACTCCTTATTCTTTCTGATCTCATTCAAAGAGAATATAGAACTTTCCTCTAGTTCCTCATCCTGAAAGCCTTCATTGTCCCCCCCCACATCTGGCGTTACGTTGCCGGATCCTTGTGGAGTCATAAAAACCTCTTCAGTCTCATTTGCCGGTCCTCTCTTCGTTGGAGTACGCGCAATCGCAGCCCAACCTAACCTAACCTAACCTAACCTAACCTAACCTAACCTAACCTAACCTAACCTAACCTAACCTAACCTAACCTAACCTAAACTAACCTAACCTAACCTAACCTAACCTAACCTAACCTAACCTAACCTAACCTAACCTAACCTAACCTAACCTAACCTAACCTAACCTAACCTAACCTAACCTAACCTAACCTAACCTAACCTAACCTAACCTAACCTAACCTAACCTAACCTAACCTAACCTAACCTAACCTAACCTAACCTAACCTAACCTAACCTAACCTAACCTAACCTAACCTAACCTAACCTAACCTAACCTAACCTAACCTTTTTTTTTTTTTTTTTTTTTTTTTTTTTTTTTTTTTTTTTTGTTTGTGGAAGTGGGGAATCTTCAACAAGACTGACGGCTGGATAATCCAGCCAGTGTGGGTTTCTGACCGTCCCGATTCGACAGCACATATGCCTCCCGCATTGCAGAAGATATATACACTGTCGCCTCGAGGTAGCCAGCGTCGCCACTAAACCCCACTCCCCTCCCCCGAAAACTGGGACCACCCTTGCGGGCATTACTTCAGAATTCGGAGGGGTCTGCTTCTACGCAAAAGGATCTATTCCGTCTCTTCCTCCCTTCTTTCTCTATCCTGAGCGATTCTCTCTTCGCTCTCCTTTTTCCCCATGATATTTTTGAACAGGTCTGTTATTACCTCCCAGGTTTGCGCAGACTCCATCATACACTCTACCAGGTTCTCGACCCTTAGTATTAGTCCCAACTTGCTTTCCACTTCTGCCCTCTCATTTTGCCACCTCATGCAACTAAATATAGTATGCTGTGCGTCGTCCCTATCTCCACAGTACATACACATCTCATCCCTAGCCTTCCCAATTCGGTGCGTGTACACCCTGTATGACCCATGTCCTGACAATACCTGCGTGGTAAAATAGTCTAGCCTCCGATGTCTACATTTCAGCCATCCCTCCAAATCCGGTATAATTTTTCTCGTCCATACACCCTTGCAATTTTCTTCCCTGAGTCTTTCTAACCACTTTTCCTGTGTTTCCCTCTCTATCAGTCTTTTATTTTCCCTACCCCTTTTCCACAACTGTATCCTTTCCTCGACCAGCAAATCTATTGGTGGTATTCCCGTGATGACCTGTATTGCGTCGTTTGATATAGTTCTGTATCCTGACGCAATCCTCAACAGTATCACCCTTTGTACCCTTGTCAATTCATCTTTATATTTATTGTTCTTTAGTGCTGCTCCCCATATTGGGGCCCCGTACAGTAGTATTGACTTGACCACCCCCCACAAAATCCTTCTCTTCTGATCTCCTGGTCCTCCAATGTTAGGGAGTATCCTGCCCAATGCCGTTGCTCTAGCCCCCGCCTTTCTTGTTATCTCCCTGATGTGCGTTCTAAAAGACATACCTCTGTCTAGCCATATTCCTAGGTATTTTGCCTCCTTTGTAGGTTCGATGCTATATCTCCCCAACTCAAATTTTACATTCCCTCCCCTGGGTCCATATAATATCAGTGCCGACGTCTTCTCTGGTGCTATCTTCATCTTTTTCTCCTTCATCCATCTACTGATGGCCCACATTGCCTCGTTTACACATATTTCCAAGTGCTCTCTATTCGTCGCCGTGGCTACTATTGCGACGTCATCTGCAAAGCCGACCACCTCCACTCCCTCCGGCAATTCCAGTCTCATAAGTGGGTCATAGAAGATATTCCACAAGGTCGGTCCCAACACCGAACCCTGTGGAATACCCGCCGTGACCTTGTAACTATCCCCGTCGCCCATCATTATCCTCCTTCCTTGGAAATATGTTATTAAGACCCGTAGCAAGTATTGTGGGATCCCTCTTCTCACCAACTCACTAATAATGTATTTGGTTGGTACGGTATTAAAAGCATTTCTCACGTCGACCATGACCATAACGCACCATCTTTCCCTTACCCCATCCATCCTTATAGCCTTTGCCGTCTTCATGACTTTTTCTACAGCCATCACTGTCGACTTTCCCACTCTGAAACCAAATTGGTTTTCTGCCAAGTCACCATTATTCTTCAGCGCCTCTTCCAGTCTTCCTCTGATCAGGTGTTCGTACAGTTTCGACACGCTATTGGTAAGGCATAGTGGCCTATACGACGATGCCTGCCCTTCCGGCTTTCCAGATTTCGGAATCAAAACCAGCCTTGCCATCTTCCAACTCAAGGGAAACTCGCTTCTAATTATTAAGTCGTTCATCATGCCCTCCATTGCTTCTAGCTGTTCTTCCACTAGCATTTTCAGGCATTCCGCAGGTATCCCATCCGGTCCAGGGGCTTTTCCTGCCTTGAGTCTAGAGCTCGCTTCTTTGATCTCTTTTGCTGTAAAGACTGGGATTTCCTCCCCCTCCCCATTTTCAATAACCTCATCCCCTATTTCATCCCCCCTTGGGAACAATATTTTGACAATTTCCTCTTTCTTTTCCTTTGATATTTGAAATGATGGAACCCCTCCCTTAAAAGCCCTTATTACTATTTTATACCCCTGACCCCATATATCCTCATCCAGCTCTTCGCACAATCTTCTCCACTGTTCCCTTTTTTCTTTTTTGATTTCTTTCCTTAAGGCTTTCCTATGCTCTTTGTATTCTTCCCATGCTCTGTTACGTTCCATGTCTTCTTTCAATTTCATAAACTTTCTTCTTGCCTTACCACAATCTGTTCTCAGCTCTTCCATTCTGTCATTCCACCAATATTGCGTGTATTTAGTTTTCCCCTTCCGGACTTTCCCCTTCCTGCTCGCTTTTGTCAGAATTTCTTCCATCTGTTTATATCCTATCCTTTCCCCTTCCATGTTCCTTATCAATCTATTCACTTCCGTCCTGAACAACCTTCTATCCATACTGTAGTGTCCCTCGATCTGTATATTTTTTGGTTTGCTTCCTTTTACTGCATACACAATATGTTGATGTAACGACAGCGATTCGCCATCCATTACACACCATCCCTGTATTTTTCCCGCTAACCCCTTTGTGGCTAAAGTGATATCTATAAAAGATTTTGATGCTCCTCTGGTAAATGTCGGCTTTTTGCCGTCGTTGATTATCACCAGTCCGAGCTGTGCAGCCCATTCCGTTATGTAGCTCCCCCTCTTATCATTGGTTGGTGCCCCCCATGCTGTCGCTTTTGAGTTAAAGTCCCCCCCTATGATACACTCTTTACCCCCTTTCCCCACTAAATTCATTATTACGTCTATTTTGGTTTTAAATTCCTCAATCCCGATATTGGGTGAAATATACCCCCCTATCACTACCAACGTTTCAAATTCCACCCTAATATACCCATTTCCTTTACCTATTTCATGTACTCTCAGATTTTTATTGTTAAAATATATTCCTACATCCTTCTGTAGGTCTACTTCCCACCCGTTTGTTGACTTTCTTTTGTTTATTTCCCCCATTATTATGATATCGCATTCCTCCTCCTCCGCCACTTTGTATGCCAGGTCTTGCGCCTGCGCAGATCTGCCAGTATTAGCCTGCAGGATTTTAAACATTTTATTTTTTCTCCCCCCTTCCCCTTCTCTGCCCTTCCCTAACTAAATTTCTGAAGACTGGGCACTTTGTTGAGTCCGATCTATGTTCTTCATTGCACATTCTGCAATGTGCCTCATTTTTACACTGTTGGGCCTGGTGTCCGTCGCCCCAACACTTATGGCACTTATCCTCTGCTTCCTCACCCTTACAATCCCTTTGCGCGTGTCCGAATTCCTTACACCGATAGCATCGTATCGGCTGTATTCTTCTTTTAATTTTGCAATTAATTAGCCCGATTGGGACCCCACCCTTCTCGCATAGTCGGTCCGCTGCTCTCCTGTTAGTTTTGATTATGTAAGTCTCTCTTCCATATCCTACTTTCCTTCTATTTCTTATTTCCACTGTATCCCTGTCTACTGGGTGCACCATTTTTTTCACCTGCTCTAGTACCTCCACGTCCTCTATTGTTTCATCAACGTCATAGATGAAAAGCAGTTCCTCCGGTTCCCTTGTGGTAGCCGTCATACCTGTCTTGTTTGCTATTTGCTTTGACAGTAGATTTATTTTCCCTTTGTCTCCCTCTATATCCAGTACTAGATCTCCCTTATTTGTTTTCCTTGTCCTCTTCACCTCCACTCCTGTACCCCTTATCTGGACCTTTTCCTTCACCTCTCTCAATAATTCTGCATAAGTGCGTTCTCCCCTCCTCACCATTATACTCCCCTTCTGCGTCGTCCCTTTATTGGCTGGTAGGATCAATTTTATTTTTATTCCCTCCCCACATGCGCATTCAAGCGCTTTCCTGGCCGCGTCCCCATCGATACCCTCTTCCAGTATGCAAAACAGCTCCTCCTGTATCTTTACATCCTTTCCCACCTCTCTAATCGCATTCCCCAGCTCCCTAGACCTTCTATACATTACTCCCATATCACCATCCACTCTTACTACATACGCCACCCTTGCTTCCCGTAGACTCTTACCCTTCCTTGTCTCTGTTGTTATGTGATTTATCATATAATCAACCTCTCCTTCACATTCGTCTACCATGCGGTCGATACCAGGGTGTCCCTCCAGCCATTTCTTCACATAAGGGTCCGTGTCCCCTCCATGATCTTTCCCCCCCACCATTATAACCACGTCGCGACTGTCTGGACATACCTCTGCCCTCTGTGTCGTTGAGGTCTTCTGGTATATCTCCTCTGGCCATTCCTCTTCCACAATTTCTGTAAATTCTTTCTCCCCAATTCCTTTTAGAACAGCCCTTTTGATGTGCTCCCTTCTTTCTCTTTTAAATGCCTCCGTGTCCCTCTCAATCTCTTCAGGGTCCACCTGTATTCCCATGTCCCGCATCACAACACCTGTTTTCTCCTTGTCTGGCTTTTCCATTTCCTTCCTATTTACCTCCATTTCCTCGTATTCCTGTAGCCTTTTATGTGCTTTGGCTATTACTCTGTACAAGTTTCTTGCACCCTCCTTGATTTCCACCTTTGTGTTTGTGATTTCTCTCGTCATGGTGTACAGTTTGTTTCCGTCCTCATACACCGTGTTTATCAATTTTCGGAGTTCCGCTAACTCTTCGCTATCTTCTCTTGGTTCCTCACTGTCTTTTCTTTCCTCTTCCTCCCGTTTCCTTTTACCTTCCTCTTTAGCCTTAATCTTTCCCTTAGTTCTGTCCTCATTTTTGTTTTCTTCCTTCTTTTTTTTACTCGGCCTTTCCTCATCCCTAGTCTTTTCGTCTATTTCCTCCATTGTCGACACTCCGCATTCCGCCAATTGCACCATCGATGTAGCGCTATCTTCTTTCTCCCAGCTTACCATCCTTTCAAGCTCCAACTTGGTAATCTCTCCGCTAGGTGTGTGAAAGACCTCATGCCCTACCGTTTTCCCAATTTTTGTCTGAGGAGGAGTCCTCGGTAGCGAGTCCCTTCTTCTAAAAGCCTCCTGTCCGTCGTGTCCATCTGTATATCCTTTTTCCTTAGCCAGTCCATCATCATTTTTTTCCAACCTGTTTTTGTTTTTTGTTTTAACTTCTTCCATTAAAAATCCCACGAGTTGGGCTGAAGTAAGTGTCCGGTCAGGCAGTGCACCCTTACCTGACTAAGGCAAAATACAATGGAGTTTCGCCAGATACTCCAAGGGGATCGTTTACGGTGCTCTAACCCTCGCACCTTCCATACCCTCGGCACGATGCCTTACGCCTTAGTATTGGGGATTTTTTATCGTGGTTTACTCCTCTAGGCATTTTATCACGGTTACCTCCGGACGCAGTGGCCTCCGCTGCCTACACCAAACACAGCATGGCCGCCTCCCCCATACCGCTGGTTTTTTATCGAGTTTTAACTACTCTAGATCCGCTGGGTTCTGTAATAGAGAAAAACAGGTCCGCCGCGAGAAGGCACCCAAGTCGGTCTTGCAGATGAAGAGGCTGTTGACTTCGCATTACATCCGCCTGGGAAAGGCATGGTATAACCCATACCTCGACGCATCCTCCTTTTTTTTTTGAGCGGTGGATGCATCCATGTCCCTTGGACCCAACCTAACCTAACCTAACCTAACCTAACCTAACCTAACCTAACCTAACCTAACCTAACCTAACCTAACCTAACCTAACCTAACCTAACCTAACCTAACCTAACCTAACCTAACCTAACCTAACCTAACCTAACCTAACCTAACCTAACCTAACCTAACCTAACCTAACCTAACCTAACCTAACCTAACCTAACCTAACCTAACCTAACCTAACCTAACCTAAGAGAAGGTCGTTCCTCACTTCCTCCAAATCTATATCTCTAGGTAGGCCTTTGATTATAACAATAAGGCCTTTTTTCTCTTCTAATAAGTACGTGTGGTACTCTATTTTATTTTCCGTGAAAAGTTTTGTAATTAATCTGTTTGTATTTGCGTCTTTTATCCCTAATGCTACTTTGGCAATATTGTGTGACGAGTGTTAGGGAAATGATGCACAATAGAATTACTTGGCAAGAGAGGCGATGTGCGTCAGTGATGAAGTTCGTCGATAGGCTGTTGGAATTCGTCGAAAGACTGTCGAAGTTTGTTGCGAGGCTGGTGGAAACTGACTGACTGACTGAAGACGAATGAATTTGTGTGCCTCTCTCTGTTCTTTTTATCTGCTTGCCCCCACGTTGGTCAGTTTTATGACAGTCTGTCGATGATGCATAACTTGGCAAAAAGGTCTTTTTAGAATCATACCGATTTACTTTACTACTGTGATTGTACGAGAGTAGCTGAAGAGGAAAAAATATTCTGGTCATAAAAGTAGGATCGTATGCGTGCGTTATTGCAAAGGAGCAGAACTTAGGGTCGTAAAGATTAGGGTCGTATATTGCTTTCTTGAAAAGGACACGACTTAAGATCAAAAAGGTTCTTAGTGAAATTAGTCGTTGGAATTTTAGGAAATTTAACAATGGGAAATTCACGTTTCGTCCTCTGTTCATAAACTGTATGTATGGCCGCTTCACTACTTTTTTAGGAACTCCGAATTCTAAGTTTTTTGTTTTTAGTAAATTTAAATTTTTGAGATAGTCTTTGGTATCTCTCATTATTATGGGAAGAATTTTTTTGAGGGGCGTATTTGTTGGGGCTGGAGTTGCCTTGGGTTTAGAGGCAGACAAGACGAAGTAATCACCAATCGCATGCAAGTAGCCCTATACACAATCAGAAGCTGGTGCTCAATGTAAAGACTTAATGTCAATTCTAGCAAAACAGTGCTAGTTCCATTCACCAGAAGGCGAAAGTACGAACTAAAAGCCCCAACTCTAAATGGAATCCAGCTTACTTTTCCCAAAAAAGTTAAATATTTGGGCGTAATAATTGACCAAAAACTGACATGTAACAGCCAAATCAACCACATTCTTTCCAGAGCTATAGCGGCAAGCTGGACATGCCGCAGAGTCTTTGGCAAGACTTGAGTCTGAAACCAAAAATGATCTACTGGTCATACCAAACGATCATTAAACTTATGGTTATCTATGCTTCATTGATATGCAAAATGCAACAAATTTCGGCACAAGTCAAGCTGAAAAAAGTGCAGCGATTGTCTGGGAATCACAGGGGCAACATTCACGTGCCCTACTGTAGCCGTAGAGGTAATGTTAAACCTTCTACGATTGCACTTATGTGTAATGAAAAAAGCAGCAATTAGTGCCTTTAGACTGAGCCAGACAATAAATCTTAGAGCAGGAAATCGGATAGGACATTTGAAGATTTTGGAAAATATTTCACTAGAATCCATGGCTAAGCCATATTATGCCAGTTAGGTACGACTTCAAAATGCAGTTTAAAGTGGTCACAAGCAACCACCAAGTTTGCACCCCTCGGCGTAACCTTGAGTCGTGAAACCAGAGTCGTGTAGCTTAACTATCAGGTTGTCAACCTTTTTCTACTGTCATCTTCACTGTTTCTCCCCCAAGAGTCCCCACAATGATTCTGCTTTTCAGCATTGATTTTATCCATCTAATCAGTGAGGCGTTTATATTTCTTTCCTCGAGTGATCTAGTTATGAAGGCATGCAAGGTGTTATCAAAATGAAGGCACAAAGAGCCATTTATTTTTCCGCGTATTTCTTTTTTTAGCTTTTAACTAGGCACTGTAGAGCATATACAACCTTTTTAAAAAAGGTTCTAGTATTTCAAGGTCATGTTGCAGTGAGGCGGGAAATATTCTGTCCTTTCTTGGCGACTTAAATGGTTTGAAATAATTGATAGACCGTTTGATTCTTTAGGGTGTAAAGATTTTCCCGGCAAGGCTTCTGCTGGATCTGTTGGGGTTGTGAACAACCCCTTCCAGGTGAGCACATTGCTGTTCGTTCTCCCCAACCTGTTCGGAACCAGAAAAGTGTGACAGCAGAAAATCATTTAAACTTTCCTTAGGGTTATCAGTGTATAGACTGAAGCCGTTGGAGTGTTCTTTTGAGAATACTTTTTGAAGACGTTGTGCTGGGGCCAGTTCGGTGATCCCCTCGTACATTTGCCTCCATGTTCTTATTTTAGATTTTCTGAGTTCTTTGTTGTACTCAGAAAGAGCTGTTTTGTAGTTTTTCCAGTGTCCCAGACTCTTAGCTCTATTGAAAAGTTTTCTGACTTTTTTCCGAAGTTTTTCTAGTTCCTTATTCCACCAAGGCATATCTATAGAAGTAGCTTTTTGTTTTGGATGATCATATGCCTGAACACTCCATCTAAATGCCTTTTCAATGATGTGCCACATGGTACATTCCTTATTTTAAATTAAAGGGGTTGGGGAAGTGGAAGGGAGTGGGTTGACAAATGACAGATATCTATCTCGAAAAAATATGTTTTCCTTCGGAACAAAAATTTATGTGTTTAAGCTTTTCTTTAAATTCTTATAAATACTGCTAAATATCGGGGTAATCTGTTTTCCGTGGCCCACTTTGTATATTTGCTCAGGAAGATTTTGAATCAGTTACTTACGGAATAACCTAGGTCAAACGATGAATTAATTTTTTGCCTTTTTGGTGTATTTGTATAATACTAAACCAGAAATTACGTTTAAAAAAAATCAATTAAGTCAGTTTATCTAGTTTTATGTAAAAAAACGTTCTGTACCATTTATTGTCAAATTCCACATTTAAAGGCCTATCAAATTTTTTTTAATATTTAATCGTGTGTGTAAAAATCTGACATCTCACGCACCATTCATTTTTCCCCTTTTTTAAACAAAGTGAAAACATAATATTAAGTGAAAGAGTTGTTAATAATCTTATCATTAGTGCTCAAAATTATTCTAGAATTTACTGGACATCTTAAAAATGTAATGTGAAGAACACAAATAACTGCATTCAGCTATAGGGAAAATTACGGAGTGGGCGACATCTATTATGGATCGTTCAAACTTCTCGAGGTGTGGACAACAAACTAATCTCCATTTGTTTATATGGATGAAAAGTGAACTTTGTTTATTATTTAGAGTAATTTAAGCATTAGAAGTGTTATATTTGAGCGATATTTTGCGAAGAATTGGTGTTTATAAACCACAAAGTACAAAATGCAAATATTAAAAAAGGTGATATGAAGATAAAATCGCGAAAAATATGCTCTGTTCCACAATGCTCTACATATGGCAATTAGATTATTCTTTGCGTACATTTCTTTCAAATCCTAAGGCAGCTTAGAAATAGAAAATGATACTAATAAAAAGGAAAACCAATCTCAAAGTTTATATTTGTTTGCAGCAAGCACTTTGTGAAAGATGATTTTTTCAAAAGGTAAGTTTGATATTGTTGTCCAATGATCTATCATTTTATTTTTGATTATTCATAGTGACTTTAACAACACAGAGAAAGCGTTTTAAAAATAGATCTGGTTCTATTTAGAACCTTTCAGTGTTGTAGTTAATTGGATTATAATATATAATTCTTTTAATTGGTCGAACAGGTTCACCCATATAATACAATATGTTTGAAATTGATATATGCATTGCAACAATAATTCCAGGGACAACAAAACTGTAAAACTTTGAAAACAAACTATTTATTTATTTAGCGTATGGCTTAACCTCACATCACAACAATGCCATAATAAAGAAAAACAAAAACACATTATATACGATTACATATAAGGACATATCATACACTAAGTTGTATATAGTC
Source organism: Agelastica alni (assembly GCA_950111635.1). Lineage (NCBI taxonomy): Eukaryota > Metazoa > Arthropoda > Insecta > Coleoptera > Chrysomelidae > Agelastica > Agelastica alni. The sequence continues at coordinate 34,773,535 of OX467718.1, read as the reverse complement.
AAACAAATATCTAACTTAGATATGTATTCAATTGACTCCTGGGTTGCCATTAGAAAGACCTGTGGGTCACCTGCGAATGCCCTTAGCGGGAATTCTTGCACTATGTGTTTGACAGTCTGCCTCTCATCACCACAATAGCAGGCCGCAGAGGGAATTTTACCCCATCTATGCAAGGAGTTGGCGCACCTTCCACAGTTGGTTTTAATGTGGTTAAGGGTTTACCAGGTCTTGCGAGAAAAGTCAAATTATTCTGGTTTGCTGGAGATGCATAGCATGCTGTCGTAACTAGGTGCTATGCTACTTTCCATTCTTTTTTTCAACAAGTATTTACTTCGAAGTTAGTTTGGTGAAGCGCCTGTGCCGTCTTGAGTGGAGGTTGCCTGGATCGTAATCGGTTTGTCTGGACGTCAGGAATATCGTTATGGACTTGCAGTTGAGGATTGTCCATGATTTTCCTAAATTCATTAACTAGGGCATGTTCTCGGTGCAGTTTAGGTGGTGCTATATGGCTGAGAGGGGGCAGCCATATTGTTGGAGTTAGTTTGATTGTCCCTGTTACAGCACGCTTAGTAGCGTTTAGTTGGGTATCGATCATGTGCGTGTGTTTACTGTTGAGCCACACCGAAGCACAGTATTCCGCCAAAACAAACTAAAATTGATACCTGGACACACTTGGTCTTTACTGGCATTTAACAAGAATCCAGCGACAATAAAACTGAAATGTCGAAAACAAACCTTAAATCCAGTCTTAATCCAATAGTTTAACACAAAAAATCAACTTAAATCTTTAAGATAACTAAAATTCACTTTAATAAAGAATTTGTTTTTGCAAGTGATTAAATGACAGAATATTTGTTGTTCACACCTCGGTCCTTTGTCATTTACAGCGCCATCTCGCGTTACGTGATTTTTCCCAATAGAAAAAAATTGTACGATAAAAATCAAAAGTAATAATGCAATCGCGTCTTAATAATTTGTTCGCAGCCATTTTCGAAAACTTGTTTTTTGTATTGTTAAAATTGTATTGGATTTTCACATACATACATATAGTCACGCCTTTTTTCCGTAGGGGTAGGCAAAGACCACTTCCTTCCGCTTGCTACGGTTCTTACACACATCTTTTGCTTCCTCTACTTTCATCAGTGCTCTCATGCATGCTAGTCGGTTGTTGGTACTCTTGATCTGGCCTTTCTTCAAAACAATGTTGATCTGATCGAGATTTGTTTGCAGAGGTCGACCTCTACCGACTTGTCCTTTCACACTCGCCTTATAAATTTGTTTCGTTAATCTTTCTTCATCCATCCTTTCTACGTGTCCAAACCATCTAAGCATTCCTTTATCATTTACAGTTTCGCAGAAGACAGCACACTTGTCTCAACTTTCACATCCTACCGATCACTTTCGGTGAATGATACAAATAGACTCAGGCAGGAACAATAAAGATCTTGAAGCAATCGTCGAGTGGGAAACCAACAATCTTGTTCAGTTCAACGCCCAGAAAACACAAAGCGCCACTTTTTCCAAGAAAGTAAATTCCTCAAATCACTTCATCACAATGTCCGGAAATACCCTTGAATCAAGTCGATTTTGGGAGTAACCATGTTGCTAACATCGCAAAGTCAGCAAGCCAAAGACTAGGTTTTCTGTGGAAAGCTAAAAAGTTTTTTTCTTCTGATCAACTGTTGACGACGTACAAGGCTCAAATCCGACCTCTACTAGAGTATTGCTTTAGGGTTCAGAAAAGGGCCATTCGGTTGATAAACAGCTCAATTCTCACAGATACCATTCAATCACTAGAACATAGAAGAAGAGTAGCAGACCAGACATTACTCTACAGATATTTCCATGACAGATGCTCCAGAGAAATAAACACTCTTGTACCACCACTGGCCACATTCGGCACGCTGATCAGTCTCACCCATTTACTCTTAATATTGACACTACAAGAACCAATCTTTATCAAAAATCCTTCTTTTACAGGGCTGCGAAAAAATGGAACAAGCTTTTAAAATCAGTTTTTCCAGAGAACTATGACCTGCAACTTTTTAGAAAGCGGGTTTACAATCATTTCCTTTTTATAATCCCTCTCCCTTTTAATAGTCGCAGTCCGCGGCTTACGATTGGTCTACCCTTTTTGCGACCAAATTCATTAAAAAAAATCTATCTTTGTACCCACATCTTCTTTTCCACCACAGCGTTCTTTTATCTCATTAGTTTTTACTTTATTCAACCGAGTCACTCCGGCTATACTTCTCAGACTACTCATCTCCGCAGCATTAATCCTAACAACAAAACAATGTCAATGAAATGCCTACATTTTATTTATATTTTAACTCATTACATGATATTTTGGGGGTTTCTTTTAACCAGGAATGCAAATTGGTAACAACACTAATTATGTTCGAAAACTATACACCTGTCACCATTGAACTAAATAAAACGCAGATATATTATTTATTTTTCAACTCCAAACACATAATTCATCACGCAATTATGTAATATAGTATAACACATGAACACACGAGATCGAGAAACCAAAGATGAACTAGAGAATAATAGATAATATTAAAATTACGAAATTAAAAATGCGATCTACGGACCTGCAAAACAATAATGTTACTTAATGTCGAGGTGTCAAGACGAATTCCGACCTAAATGACAACCAATGAAATCGCTGGCCTCCCTCTACGCCTTTCACCTCCAACAAAAACTCCAAAAAGTGATTATATACTACTATGTAACGTAGTCTTTATACTACAATAATCTATGGTTGGCCTTGTATAAAGAATACATTATACAATGATGGTAGCGTTCTTTTTAATACAGGTTTGTCCACCAACATTTACACTAAAAACTTCCCTTTAGCTATCGTGTAACAAACCATATCTATTTTTATTTTGAAAATGTACACTTATTATTTTCATTTTGTACGTAAGTATTACTTTAGGTTAGAATAGAATTGCTCATTGGTCTATTATGACCAGATTTTAACGTAATAAAATATTCAATAAAGTGAATATTTGACAAAAAAAAAAAATTCTGTACGTGGAAAATATCCAAACACTGGCCTCAACTACATCTGGGGTTTTTGAGCCATATGTGTACATTACGTATTCAGTCTCTGGGAAGAGGATTTCTCCCCTCACCCATTCGTCTCTTTTCGGAAAGAGGACTTTGAACGACTTTTCTACGTGTAATTTTGTGGCTAGTAAGTCAGGAACCATCCCGAGAATTTGGTGGTTTTTTGTTTCACTCAGTATCCCAGAGTGATCCCCGGGTTGCTCTCCATTAATTTGCCTTTCCAAAGGCAGGAATCTATAGGAGACTATCCTGGCCTCCCTCTCTAAAAGAATATCTAGGGGAGGAAGATGTAGGAGGTGTTTTATCGCTGCCGTTTGTGTGCTGGATATAGCTGGCCTGGCATGCCAGCTGCTGAAGGCTAGCAGGCTTGGCTTTAGCTGTCTGTTGTAATCCTTTGGTCCACCAGACTACTAAACCATACGTGACCATAGATATTATCATTGTTTGATAAATCCAGTAAATCTGTTTGGGGTTCATTCCCCAAGATTTGCCACATACTCTTCTGAGATTTAAGAGAGAAAACCTGGCTTTGTTTATTGTTTTTTCCAAGTGGGCGTTCTAGGTAAGTCTTTTATCCAGAACTACACCCAGGTATTTCACTTCCGCCGCAAATGGAATGCTCTCTCCGTATAAGGCTGCCGAAGCTTACCTAGCTTTTTCCTTTGTGTAAAAGGAATGATTGCAGTTTTCCGGGGGTTGACAGACATCTGTTCCCTCTCGCAATATCTGTATACTGTGTTTATGGCTTCTTGGAGGACGTTTGAGATCGTCGCTTCAAATTTCCCTCTAACTATTATAACCAGATCATCCGCATAGCATTGAAAATCTACTCCCTGCATGGAAAGCTCGCTCAGCAGAGAGTCGACTAAAAGTGACCACATTAGGGATGAAAGTACCCCACCCTTCTTTACCTTGAGCCTAACCTACTCTCCATGAAGTGATGATATTACATATCGGTTTTCAATCATGCTTTTGATCCAGTTACAGATTTTACTGTCGATGGGCCGATGGGCTGCGACTATTAAAAGGGGATTATAGAAAGGAAATGATTGTGGACACGCTTTTTAAAAAGTTGCAGGTCATAGTTCTCTGGAAAAACTGATTTTGGAAGCTTATTCCATTCCGTAGCAGCCCTGTAAAAGAAGGATTCTTGATGAAGATTGGTCCTTGTAGTGTCAATCTTGATATGGATGATGAGGATATAATTAACGAAATGATGGAAAGACAGTCACGCATGTCAAACATTATAATCTACAATGTAAAAGAGCCCCAACACAGTACACAAGCTGAACGGATTGCTGAAGATAAGGAGTGCATATTAAATATACTTGAGAACATCAACATCGAAAAAGGAAAACTAAATCACTTCAGATTAGGAAAATTCTCACCCACAAAGGTACGGCCATTGAAGGTAGTTCTAGAATCTCCGTCTGATGCCAAATTTGTTTTCAAAAATAAACACTTAGTGAAAATACCAAGTATTAAGATTTTCAGTGATCAAAGCACAAAGGGATTACTTACAACAAATAAAACAGCGATTACAAGAAATTATAGCAAATGGCGATAACACTAAAACTATCAAATTTATCAACAATAAACCAACAATTGTGAAGAAAACAACAAATGAAGTGCAAAAAAACTATTAGAGGTACCTAGTATACAATTGAACACTGACATAATTTACTTAAACACTCAAAGTCTGTTAATGAACAAGGATCAGATTGAAGGAAGTTTAATTTGTTATAATCCTAAAATTATATTGGTAAGTGAGGCGAGAACAACAAATGATATCGAACTGAATGAAATTAAGATAGATAATTATAACTGTATAAGATGTGACTCTAGAAGTAGGCACACTGGTGGCGTTGTGATATATGTTAAAAGTAACGTTGAGTTCAAAATCTTCAAATCATTTATTCTAGAAGGAAACTATTGGTGTGAAGTATTGAAAATTAAGCTTGGTATATCAAACTGGATAATAGGATGTCTTTACCATTCTCCCTCATCGTCTGATGCAACTTTCATAGATAAATTTGAGGATAATTGTGATTCAATGTTTCTCAATAATGACAAAAGTATTTTAGTTGGTGACTTCAATTTGGATTACTCAAGTAACAATCATTTTTATGTTAAAAAAATCAAAAATCTTATAGATACATATGGAATAAGTCAGTTGATCACAGAACCGACAAGGATAACAAATAATAGTAAAACCCTATTAGATTATGTGTTGTCCAACCAAAGGAATATTTCAGCGAAAGTACATGCAAGTCCTGCGATAACGGATCACTCAGTAATTTCTGTTAACATTTTTAATGAACGCGACAGTGATAAAAAAACAAAAAAATTCAGAAACCCTAACAGTAATAATTTGCTATCGATAAATATTGAACTTCTACAAGTAAATTGGTCACTTAATTCCATTGAGGTGAATTGCTATTTTGCTACCTCATTTTGACTACTGTGCAACTTTACTATATCAATTCAATCTAAATAAAATGACACAGCTTCAACAACTACAGAATAGAAGCATGAGGATTATTTTGAGCTGCAATCTCTATACCCCCATTTCAATAATGTTGAATACATTATATTGGCTACCAGTCTCTAAACGACTTTACTTCCTAACAATGATATTTATTTATAAAATAATACATAATAAAGCACCTTCTTACTTTCGTGATTATGTTGATTTCAAATACGATATTCACAATCATTTCACCCGTAATTTGAACAACATTAATGTGACTAGAGTAAAATTATCAAATACGAGAAATTCATTGTTTTATAAAGGTATGGTAGAGTACAATAACTTACCACATAATGTTAAATCTAGTGGATCTTGTGACAACTTCAGACACAAATTGTTGATACATATAAGGGAACTAAATTAGAACTATTTTTTCAATGTTACTCTTATTATCCAGTTTACTGTTAAATCTTATAGGATTAATAATTAAATTGTTATACTTTTCTTTTTTAAACTGTATGGAATTATAACTGTTTTTATATTTCATTGTAATAATTTTTATATTTAATTGTAATAATGTTATTCTTATTACTACAGATTAATAACCTATTTAACATATCATTCATATAGGATGATTATATTGTTATTTATGTATACATATATTAGAGTTTTTTGTATATTAGGGAAACCTACTTAATAAATATTTCTTCTTCTTCTTCTTCTTCTTCTTCTTGAGAGTAAATGGGTAAGACTGATCAGCGTGCCGAGTTCTTCGGCCGAATGTGGCCAATGGTGGTACAAGAGTTTTTATTTCTCTGGAGCATCTGCCATGGAAATATCTGTAGAGCAATGACTGGTCTGCAACTCTTCTTCTATGTTCTAGAGGTTGAAGGGTATCTGTAAGAGTTGAGCTGTTTATCAAGCGAATGGCTCTTTTCTAAATGGAATCTAGAAGACAAAGAGAATGCCTTGGTGCTGAACCCCAAATGTGCCAGCAATACTCCAGTAGAGGTCGGATTTGAGCCTTGTACGTCGTCAACAGTTGATCAGGAGTAAAAAACTTTCTGGCTTTCCACAGAAAACCTAGCCTCTGGCTTGCCGACTTTGCGATGTTAGCAACATGGTCATACCAAGACATATTATTGGACACCATGATTCCCAAAATCGAGATGAAGGGACTTGGTTCAAGGGTATTTCCGAACATTGTGATGGGATGATTTAAGGAATTCACTTTCTTGGAAAACGTGGCACTTTGTGTTTTTTGGGCGTTGAACTGAACAAGATTGTTGGTTCCCCACTCGACGATTGCTTTAAGATCTCTATTGATGGAATCAACCTGTTCCTGTCTGAGTCTATTTGTATTATTCACCGAAAGTAATCGATATGATGTGAAAGTTGAGACAAGTGTGCTATCGTCTGCGAAACTGTAAATGGGGTTCGTGGTGGTTTTCAAGAGGTCGTTGATGTGTAAAAGAAATAAGGTGGGGGACAGGATGGAACCCTGGGGGACCCCGGCATTAGTTTTAAACGTATCAGAAGAAATACCGTCAACTGCCACATGTAAGGAGCGATCTTGCATGAAGGATTTTCCTGATAGTGCGATGGTGGATTGCGACCTCAGGCATTGATGCGTTTATTCTAGGTATCGTTGGGGGTTGTTTTCCATTGGTATCGAGGGTTGAGTTAGAGCTGAACATTTCGGCCAGCAGATCCGCTTTTACTTTGGAAGATATGGCTGTCGTGCCGTCGGACCTCTCGAGTGGTGGTAAAGAAGAAGTTGCGAAATTCTTATTTATGGCTTTAGCCAAAGACCAGAAGGTCTTTGATTCAGGATGGGCATTGACAAGCTTGTTGCATATTCTCGTGTCGTAGGATTTTTTGGCAAGATCGATCGTTCTTTTGCAGGCGTTCCTCGCGTGGACAAAGGCTTCTCGGTTGGCAATTGTCGGGACTTCGCACCAGAGTCGATGTGCTTGATCTTTATCACGCACCGCACGGTTGCATTATTGGTTGAACCAGGGTTTGGGGTCGAAGATCCGTCTTGTACCATGAAGAATGTATGAGTCCATACCTAGCCTTATGATTTCGGTTACAGATTCTGCACATGTTGATGGGTCTTGTGAGCGAAAGCAGACATCTTTCCATGGAAATGAAAGGTAAAAGTCCCTCAGTTCATTCCATTTGGCTGATCTATAATGCCAGACAACAGAGGTACCAGGCGTGATTTTGGGAGGGGTTGTTTGTTTGGACGTGGCTGAGATAAGTTTATGATCAGATTTACCGAGCGGAGCGGTTATAGAGAATGAATGTTCAACTGGGAAATAAAATTGTTAGCAACTGTACTTGAAGTATTTTCACATGGCTTAAGCAAAGTTAGTGTAATACAAAAAATGGATTAGTTATTGAAATAATTGTGGTCAACCATTTAGCAGAAATATATGAGTTTACCTATATTATTTATTTTTGTATATTCGGTTCCAGAACAACCTTCTTTACGGCATTTACGTGGTCCTTTCAGCATAACAAATTCTGTAAGGACGTTTTTGAATAAATAACCTTCAATGAGTAATGGTTGGATACAAATAATCCTCAAGTTTTTGTTTCGTAGGGGACAACCTTCATCACACGTTGACGCCTCCTGGATGCTCGGTAGATTTCCAAATAAATTTGCCACAATGGTAATAATATTCGATTCCCAATTAACCAAATATTGGTTTTCAACAAGAGTAGTTGTTGATTCTGTGTACAGCTCTTTCAATATTTCAGCTCTCAGTCTGTATGCATGTTGATTGATTCCATTGTTAGAGATGTAAAGTACCAGTTTAACAAATTTCATATGATTTTCTAGTCTAATAAATATTTCTCTCAGTTCTGGATGGTCACAAACTCCTACTAGAAAAATCTGCAGCAAACTGTCAAACGCACAGGTATTATTAAAAGAGAATTCTTCTTGTTTGAATTTTATTGCCTGAAATATATCAAAATACATATAGGACCTGTATATCGAAAATCAAATTAAATAAGTACTCAAATAAGTATAATAATAGTCAGTCGCATTAAGCAACCCTTTTTTGGGTGTTTTAGGCGTTACATGTATTCTATTTCTGGTGAAAATCAAAGTTATTATGAAATTACCTGCACCTGAATACATATTTCGAAAGTAATGAAAAAATGTTGGAATTATAGAAGTTATGATGAAAAAAAAGTTGTTGATATTATTTATAATATGTATATGTATATCGATATGAAATAAATAGCTGATTTTTCAAATTGTTTTGATCAGATAAATACTTACTTGTAGGCTCGATATATTTCAATTCTTTATAATTGGAATTTTTTGCAATTTTTTGTTCTCATTCGTAGCCTAAAATAGTTCATAATTTTTGGTAAGGTATCTAGAATTTCTACTTTTAACAGATGTCGCCAATCCATCCCAATCTGGCTTTTATAACTTCTAGATTTCTACCCGGTATTTCATATGGATTTTTTGTTTTCAGTTACATGCATTTTCTCCCTGAGTTCAGCATCTATGATTTTGCATTTTCCTCCCATGTATTCCAAATATTTCTCTACGAATACATCGAGACGGATGGGCTTCGGGAAAAGCTTGAATACATGGTTCTTTACTATGTTGAACTCTCCCTCTACAGGAGCACTGGATGCTGGAACTCTTGCAAATTTGAATTTACTGTGGTAAATGTTCAACCACATTGGGAACCATCGCAAGCTTTTTAATAACTTGTCAGAAAATTGCGAAGAAAAGTGAGCATTATCATCATCTGCATTTTGCTGGTTAACTACGTTCATAACTTCTTCGTCGATCTGTGAACCCCATCGAACCCAAAAATTCTCAACCTCTTCACTTTCATCGAACAGAATACTTTCGGTATCGATAACTCCAGTTTCTTCTATATCGTAGGTATTATTAGCATCTAATAATGATTTCAAATAACTTTTACTAGCTGAACAAATAGAAATTTCTCCGGACGGTTTATTAAAATAAATCTGGACGAAAATCGAATGAACGATGCTTAAATAAAAATTACAACACTTGGTGTCATTCATCATATGAGTATCAAATTACATTTTGTCAGGATAAATTATGATTGGTCTATATACTCTATAGTAAAGTCATCCCCTCGGTCATCCCGATATTCTTGTATACAATTCGAAGCAGAACCACTATGGAATTTTTGAATTTTTCTTCTGTCATAATTTAGGAATAATTAAAAACTAATGTATTACCCTGTTGTCGATAATTATGCTCTTAATTTTTTGAAGAAATCGTGGGTTTGAATATAATGAAAAAGTTAATGAGAAACCTGATTATACCTTAATTTAAGGCTCTCATTCTGGCCTATGACTGAATTCTTTGCTCTTTGTTAAAAAAAATACGGTTTTCAGACAGTTGTGGTCGAACATTAATTCTGCCACGTCATTCGTATAAGTATATCAATTTTCCAAATGCAGAAGTTTTTAAAAAATCAAAATAGAAATCAGTAGTTCCAGATTTAATTACTTGAAAATATCATATCCACATTACGATGCACACAAAATTATATGTAGTTGGTATAATTTCTTGTAGGTGATCAACCCCAAGCTAATTTATAAATTCTATACGAGGTTATATGTTTAAAGACAATAATTTCCCAATTGAGTATTGCTTGAGAGTTATTTATTGTGAAAAAATTGCAAAATACATCAAATGAATGACAAATTGACTGAACTTTCTCTTCTGCAAAATGAAATTGTGTGAACACATTAACTTTTCGGAGAAGACTGAGTTTGTTCTTCTACAATTGTAGATACACATTTTTCATATTGCTTCTGCTGATTGTGGATTGTTGAAATCCCAAAGAAGAAATAATGTTCCCAATGTTACGTCTATGACTAGTTTCCAGATTTATTTTTCAAATTCGACCGGTCAGGTGTCAGGTGTCCTTTCGCATCCCGCAAAGAGGTCATAAATAGGTGATAAAACTATTAGTATAAAATGGGGCTCCATTTGGGATAAAGTACACCAATCGAGGAAAAAAACAAGAGTAGTTAAACAACAGCGTTTCAAGCCCACTTGGAGTGGGGAAAGTGGTGGGGGGAGTGGGGGAAATGGCGGAAGAAGGAGTGGGGTAGGAGTGGGGAAATGGCGGAAGAAGGAGTGGGGGTAGGAGTGGGGAAAGTGAGGGGCGAAGTGGGGGAAGTGGTGGGAAAAGGAGTGGGAGCGAAGTGGGGGAAGTGGCAGGAGAAGGAGTGGGGGAAATGACATATGACATTGTTGACAGTTGACATGACAGGAGCGGGGGGTGGGATGACATATGACATTGTTGACATATGACATTGTTGACATATAACATCATTGTTTACATACGGTATTGTCCCCATCGACTCGATTAAGAGGGTTCTGTAAGCACGTTGAAAAGTGTTGTGACGTAAGCGTTGAAAAAAACTTGGTTTCTCGGAGGTTCGAACCTGAATCCTTTGACTTACTAAACGGATAGCTATACCATGTAGCTACTACGCATATTAATTTTATCGTGCAAGATTGGATATACAAATATATATTTGTGACAAATTTTGTTAAAAATAACTTGAACTGCGCTTCCAGATAACTTTGTTATCGTATACTTAAATGAGGTGTAATATTGATTGCGACAGAGATAATAATTACACACGCACATAGTCCCAGTTTAAGATATTGTTGTACATGTACAGGGTATGTCACAAATTAAGAAGTCAAAAGAACCTTAACGAATGTTGGCATGGGAAAAATTGTTTTTATGAAAATTCCCATATGCTAATCTTAAGATACACCGTTCTAAATATAAAGGGGTTGGAAATTCCGATTAAATTAACTCAAATTTTAAAATTCAAGAAGCTAAACGAAATTTCAGTTAACGTCTAAACTTTAGAATTGAATGAAACAGAGAAGAGATCATTTTACATAGTTATACCTGTTGTGTTAACTAAAAATAAAATGAAACGTAACGTCAATTTGTTACTAATACAAGATCAGTATTTTCGGAAATTAAATGATTATAAAGCGCCACCTATCGTCAATGAAAATGTTGAAATCAAATATCATTATGTTTGGATAAGTACGAGGTATGTCGTAAATTAAGAAGTCAAAAGGACCTTAACGAATGTTGGTATACGTAACGTGTCACATTAAAAACACACACACACATGTTGGATATTTTTTTTCATGTACAGGGAATGTCACAAATCAAGAAGTCAAAAGGTCCTTAACGAATGTTGGCATGTGGCCCATCAAACGATTCAACGTTACGCAAAGTATGTCAAACGTCACGTGAGTACGTTTAAAAACGTACACACATGCACAACAACGTGACATGTCACATTAGTAGACATTGTTAACATATGACATTGTTGCCGTTGTTTACATACAGCATTGTTGACTGCCATTGTTTACATAGGGCATTGTTGACATATGACATTGTTGACATATGACATTGATGCCATTGTTTACATAGGGCATTGTTGACATTGTTAAAACATGACATTTTAACCATTGTTAACATATGACATTGTTGCCATTGTTTACATACGGCATTGTTGACTGCCATTGTTTGCATAGAGCATTGTTGCCATTGGTGACATTGTAGCCATTGTTAACATACGGCATTGTTGACATATGTCTTCAAATTTCCCTTTTACTTGAATACTATGAGACTACATATGTTTTTATTTAATGTCATTACGGAATTTTGGAAAATATGGGAAGCAAGATTTTTGATACATAATCTTTATTTCATTCACATATTCATTGTATTTAAATCAATTTTCGGTGATAATGTATTATCGTATCGATCGTCGGTAAAACATCGAAACCATGACAATAAAACCCACAATAATCTTTTTTAAAAATAAAATTACTTAATAAATTCAAAGTTTACGAGAGATGAAAAGTATGACAGTGACATTGAGCGAAGGGTGTTGGCAGGAAAACAAATGAATGGGGCTCTGCATAGCTTTATGAATAGCCAGAAAGTGTCAAAAAAGACACGTCTGGCTGTGCATAGAAGTGTGTTGGTTCCTACACTTATGTATGGTAGTGAATGTTGGGTTTGGCAGAAGAAGCATGAAAATAGGATTAATACTGCGGAGATGAGTAGTCTGAGAAGTAAAGCCGGAGTGACTCGGTTGGATAAGGTAAAGAATAGTGAGATAAGAGAACGCTGTGGTGTAAAAGAAGATGTGGTTACAAAGATAGATGAAGGAATGCTTAGATGGTTTGGACACGTTGAAAGGATGGATGAAGGAAGATTGACGAAACAAATTTATAAAGCGAGTGTGAATGGACAAGTCGGTCGACCTCGGAGAACATATCTTGATCAGATCAACATTGTTTTGAGGAAAGGCCAGTTTAAGAGTACCAACAACCGACGAGCATGTATGAGAGCACTGATGAAAGTAGAGGAAGCAAGAGATGTGTGTAAGAACCGTAGCAAGTGGAAGGAAGTGGTCTCTGCCTACCCCCATGGGAAAAAGGCGTGACTTTATGTATGTAATAAAATCTCAAGAGTACCAACGACCAAGAACACTAATGCAAGTAGTTCATTGTATTTAAAACAATTTTCGATAATAATATATTATCGTACCGATCGTCGGTAAAACATCGAAACCATGACAATAAAAACCCCAATAAACTTTATTAAAAATAAAATTACTTAAAATCTCATGAATCAAACAAACAAGAATTAGCTTAAGTCCTCATGATGACATTTATTGCCTGGGACTATCGATACTCTTCCTTTTGGGTCATTATAGTTTAAATAAATATTTTTTTTTTCACCCTAGCACATCTCTTTAGTTAAAGAAATGAATAGTTTGATCCTTATTCAGCTTTTAGACGATACATATCTCTAAAGGTAGTGTCAAGTCCGGGATGCGAACGCGCTCGCTGGCCGCTGCGAAAATAATATAGATGGGTATATATACAGGGGGGCGCATGAACTGGCAAAACTTTTGGAACTATTGGAAAAAATATATTTTTAACAAAAAAAAAACCTTGGTTAAAAAAACTACTTATTTAAGCTCCCTTTTTTCATGTATTACGCAATAAATTGTCTTGTGGCGTCATCAAAAGATTCAGCATTACGCAAAGTACGTCGACCGTCATGTTAAACGTCACGTGAGTACGCCAAGCGTCACGTTAAACGTCATGTGAGTACGTCAAGCGTCACCTTAAACGTCACGTCTGTACGTCAAACGTAAACACAGCGTCACGTTCAACGTCACGTGTTTATGTCAAACGTAAACGTCACGTGTCACATTAAAAAACACACACACACACCAGTTTGATTTAAACAATATGCATGGTTGAAGCCCTATATCGAGCTGAACACTCGTTTAAGGACTACAGCTACCAGTTCATTTGCAAAGAATGAGTTAAAATTCTCGAACAACGCGGTGTTCGGCAAAACAATGGAAAATAAACGCTTCCGCAGTTAGTAAGTTCATACGAGGGTCGTTACAGGTCAAAAAATTTAATTTCTAGCGCCAGATTTCACAATAGATCAATTTTTGATGATATTTTAATACGCAAAGTACGTCGACCGTCACGTGAGTACGCCAAGCGTCACGTTAAACGTCATGTGAGTACGTCAAGCGTCACCTTAAACGTCACGTGTGTACGTCAAACGTAAACACAGCGTCACGTTAAACGTCACGCGTGTATGTCAAAGGTAAACGTCACGTGTCACATAAAAACACACACACACACACCAGTTTGATTTAAACAATCTGCATGGTTAAAGCCCTATATCGAGCTGAACACTCGTTTAAGGACTACAGCTACCAGTTCATTTGCAAAGAGTCAGTTTAAACTCGCGAACAACGCGGTGTTCGACAAAAGAATAGAAAATAAACGCTTTCGCAGTTAGTAAGTTCATACGAGGGTCGTTACAGGACAAAAAATTTAATTTCTAGCGCCAGATTTCACAATAGATCAATTTTTGAAAGCGAACGAGCAAGATATTTTAAAACATTTTAGTCATTTGAAAATTGCAGGACCTCGAAAATTTAAAGTTGGCGCCATTGTACGAATTAGTAAAGCCAAACACGTTTTTAAGAAAGGTTATACACCCAATTGGTCAACGGAATTATTTAAAATCACAAAATGTAAGATAACCAATCCTGCAACGTATCTTCTCGAAGATATGATGGAGGCACAAATCAAAGGAGCCTTCTACGCGGAAGAATTACAGAAAACTGCTAATCTTGATATCTACTTAGTAGAAAAGGAACAAGTCATTGCAAAAACATTATCGACTTTATTTTTCATGCTCGCTTTTGTTGGAATATCGGACTAAATTTCTTTAATTTCAAATGCTGCAGCCAAATGGGGGCGGCCACAATCGTAAGATCCTTGGTATGTTAAGCTGTATTTCCCTTTCTCGAAATGGCTAATATACGGCTCATAGGTAGCAGTCACTCTGTTGGGTAGGAATGTGACTTTATCACCCAAGTCAAGAAGAACGCTTGTACCATATGGTGTTTTGGTTTTTTTCGCAGCATAAATTGCTTGAGGAACTCCTATTGGTAGCTCCTGCAGCTTTACTATAGGTTTCCGTGCTGTAATGGAGGAAACTTCGTTTAATTTTTCCAAATTCATCTAAAATCAAAAATAAGAATATTTTGTTAGACAAAACACACACAACAATAATTTAAACTTACTTTTTTCTTCTTGGAGCACTTGCACGCAAAAATCTATCAACGTTTAATGTGAATAGTCAAATGGTACTAAACCGTATGGCTTTTTTCTTTTTATATCTTCAAGGATGTTTATAAAAAAAATTTAGAAATAAAGTCAAAATTGATTAATTTTAATACATAATGCTTATTTTATAATAAAGTTAAACAAAGGAAAATGCGAGCGTGACATTTTTTTTAGATAAGCAATTTCTGGAAGCTTCTAGAACTGCTGCGTCGCAAAAATGGTTCCAATAGAAGTCAGCGGAAATGACGCATATAACTCGCGCATATTTGTAACCTTCCTCCCCTCCACTTAAAAGTCGATTTTTGATCATAATTAAACAACTGTTGCCTTTTATGCCTAACCATTTGACGTACATTTTATTTCCTTTGCGTCCAAGTTCCTTTTCTACTAAGTAGATATCAAGATTAGCAGTTTTCTGTAATTCTTCCGCGTAGAAGGCTCCTTTGATTTGTGCCTCCATCATATCTTCGAGAAGATACGTTGCAGGATTGGTTATCTTACATTTTGTGATTTTAAATAATTCCGTTGACCAATTGGGTGTATAACCTTTCTTAAAAACGTGTTTGGCTTTACTAATTCGTACAATGGCGCCAACTTTAAATTTTCGAGGTCCTGCAATTTTCAAATGACTAAAATGTTTTAAAATATCTTCCTCGTTCGCTTTCAAAAATTGATTTATTGTGAAATCTGGCGCTAGAAATTAAATTTTTTGTCCTGTAACGACCCTCGTATGAACTTACTAATTGCGAAAGCGTTTATTTTCTATTCTTTTGTCGAACACCGCATTGTTCGCGAGTTTAAACTGACTCTTTGCAAATGAACTGGTAGCTGTAGTCCTTAAACGAGTGTTCAGCTCGATATAGGGCTTTAACCATGCAGATTGTTTAAATCAAACTGGTGTGTGTGTGTGTTTTTATGTGACACGTGACGTTTACGTTTGACATACACACGTGACGCTGTGTTTACGTTTGACGTACACACGTGACGTTTAAGGTGACGCTTGACGTACTCACATGACGTTTAACGTGACGCTTGGCGTACTCACGTGACGTTTAACGTGACGGTCGACGTACTTTGCGTATTAAATTATCATCAAAAATTGATCTATTGTGAAATCTGGCGCTAGAAATTAAATTTTTTGACCTGTAACGACCCTCGTATGAACTTACTAACTGCGGAAGCGTTTATTTTCCATTGTTTTGCCGAACACCGCGTTGTTCGAGAATTTTAACTCATTCTTTGCAAATGAACTGGTAGCTGTAGTCCTTAAACGAGTGTTCAGCTCGATATAGGGCTTCAACCATGCATATTGTTTAAATCAAACTGGTGTGTGTGTGTGTTTTTTAATGTGACACGTGACGTTTACGTTTGACATAAACACGTGACGTTTAACGTCGCTGGTTAAATTGAAATCTTCTCAGCCTAAACATCTCAAAAACCAAATTTATAGCTTTTTCACTCGATCAAAGAGATCAACCATCAAGAGAATATTTGAACATCCACAAAACTAATTGCCAAGCAGGATATGATAACTGCCCATATCCCAAAATAGAAAAAACCCACACAATCAAATATTTTGGAGTAATGTTAGACCAACATATGAGATGGGACGAGCACATAAACTACGTCATCAACAGATCCAGAAATACATACATATACATAAATTTTATACACTTAGGGACATTCTTAGCAAAAAAGTTATACTCATAGTCTATAATTCATTAATTGAGACTGTGTTCATATACTGCATTACAGCCTGGAGTGGCGTCTTCAACAACGTCATTCACAGACTTCAAACAACACAAAATACAGTACTGAAAATAATTTTGAAAAAAAGGAGATTGTACTCCACGGAGCAATTGTATCAAGAATCACATATCCTAAATATCAGAAATATCTACATCTTGCAGACCCAAACTTGGTTATTAAAAAAAACAGTATTCTTAGTCAATCCAGACGCAAGCACTATGGGGGGGTGGGGGGTCTTTGTTTTGCTTATTTTGGTTGACATGGGGGGTAGGGAAGTCTGGATGATGATTACGTCATCGGTAGTTATTTACTTTTTTACACGAATGGAAACCCTCACATTGTCCATGCTTTAAAACGAAACGCATTTTCGGGGACTCCCGCAAATAATGTATACGTTTAGGCACTCGCTTTAGAACCGATTAGGGGAATTACCGCGCGCCATTCACTTGTCTAAATTTCCTGTCAGTGTATTGTTTCGTTTGGATACTATAGCGAGTAGATGTATTGTAAGCATAGCAAAGCAAGTTAACATTTGTATTACCGTTGATTCCATTAGTCAAAGTTTAACGTTTAAATAAGATGTCGTTTCAAATAGACAAATCCAAGTTATCAAAAATTGTTTGAAAGTTTTAAAAAATCTCATACAAGTACGAAAGTACAAAACTTCGTTAACGAAGTGTGGCGAAATTATAAATTACAAGCTAAGTCCGACAAGGAACTATATATTATTGAATCTAAGAGAATTGAAGAAGAATTGCAAGCGGCAACTAAGAATAAATCCAATCTACTACATTTTTTTTACAAGGTGAGTGACGAAATAATTTTAGGTACCTATTGTTGGAGCTAGTGTTTTTTCTAGTCTCCTTAATATTCATTTTATCAAGGTAATATTGATGATATGTAGTATGTCAGATAAAAAGTCAATTAATAAAATAGTAATATTTTGATTAGAATCACCGTTTAATATCAATACCTATGAGTACTAGAAATATTAGAAATCGCCAAAAAGTTTCTTTTTACATTTTGTAACAATAATTTAGACGTTTTCTGATTAGAAAATATTATGGCCTATCTCAAAGTATAGAAGTAATATTCATTATATAGATTTATTTCTTAAGATTGACTCCTTCAATTGGTCACAAAATTCAGGGTGTTAGTTCTTTGTATTTATGTAGCTTAATAAGAGAATCTTTGGCAGAACCCATAGGAAGTTTTTATTTTTAGGCAACGACTACCTGTAAACCTGCAGAAAAAACACAAATTATACAGCCAGCTTTAAATATTAAAAAACAGGAAGATAAAATAAAACTCGGTAATGAATCACAACAGCAATGCGAAAATAATGATAATGCAGATAAACAGAGAGCAAAACCTTCTCGTCACATCGAGAAGATCCATAAAAAAAGTAAACACGCACACTGATAGGAAAGTTAGACCTGTAAGAGTCGCTGCTCGTTGTGTTAATAAACTGATGTGCATTATTTAAAATTTAGAGCTCCATGATGTTGAATGGCTCGATGAGAACGACATAGACATTCCAAAATCGGAAGAAAGTGAGCAGACTCACAACACTGAGCAGCAATCCAAGCAATCCAATGTCATCGAAAACTTAGAATCATGGATTCGGGTTTCATGGACTGAAGACTGTTAATTTGAATTTAATATGTGTACCAAAAATTTAAAAAAGTTTGTTATGTTCATAAGATTATAATATCTTTGTCCCTTACTCTATGTTGAATACTGTATCAGTAAAATCTAATTTCTATCCTAAATCTATTTTCTTATTTTTAAAATTATAATTATAACATTATAATAAAAAAAATACATTTATAATTGAAAAATGTTTACGTAAGCATGGGGGAAGGGGGTAAGAGCTTTGCTTACTTTTGCTGTCAACGGGGATGGGGGGTAAATAATTGTAATAAATCTGCTTACGTAATATTTGAACCGCCCCTAAACTTTGAACTCATTTACTTGCTCCACTCTTTCTCCCTTAATTAGCATTTCACAGTTTGTCATGCTTTATTCTTTTTCAAAAACCATTACTTTTGTTTTGCTTACATTTATTTTCATCACTTTGATTTTTAGGGCATCATGCATAACATTAACCATCGCCTGCAACTCCTCTTCAGATGACGCCAATATGACTTGATCATTGGCGTAAAGAATACATTTGATGATCAAATCATTCATTTTCAATCCATACACACTCTCTTTCAAATCTTTTTAACAATCGTCTATGTATAAATCAAACAGACATGGCGAAGCCACACATTTCAACAGAAAAAAGTAAGTAAAGATAAACAGTTGGTTAAAATAGCTCTGTGTTCTTTCAGTGAGAATTTTGTAGTAAAAAAGCCAATAATATTGAAACTTATAGGTATCAAAATATGCAGTTTAAGTCAAGCTGTAGTGCAAATTATAAAAAAAAATATCTAGCAGTCTGTGCATTTTTTTTTCATAAACATCTGTTCCATATCTCCAAATAAAAACAAAACCTGCTCCAATAAAAACTAAAACTGATAAGGTGATACCAAGCAGAAAGTAGTGCTACCAGTGGAGTACGAATAAATTTTTCCAAAAATGTCTGGAAAATGCTTCAAATGCAATACTGAGTGTGTAGTAAAAGAAAATAAGATCGACATTTTTGGGTACCCTTGTGACCAATGCAAACGAATTGTGTGTAAAAATTGTGCAGGTTTATCAGCTTCGGAACTGAGAGCAGTAGTGATCCCCACTAGAGTGATGCCATTTTATTGTCCTCCATGCAGGATAAATAGTATCACTTCTCTGACACAAAAAATAAATAAATTTAAAACTACTCATCCAGTTTCAACGGGAAATTTGTCACTTTGGAACAAAAAATAATCAAGATGGAACAAATGCTTCAATCAAATAAGCAACTCGAGCAAAGGGTACTGAAAATTGAGGAAATTATTGAGCTAAACAAATCGTAGAAAAACAGGATCATAGAAAGTGAGATGCAAATGAAGAGAACTGATGACAGGAGCGCTCCTGCAAACGTGGATATGGACGTTTTCATGAACGAAATAAATGAAAGAACTATAAAGTCAAACAATGTTATGCTCTTCAATGTTATAGAGTCCAATTCTCAGAATATTGAAGAGAGAATTACACATGATAAAGCTAAAGTGGAAGAGATTATGAACTTAATAGGGAAAAAAGAAGTGATGAGTGATTTAGTCAGAGTCACACGAATAGGGAAGAAAGTAGGGATTAAATCTCGCCCTATTAGAGTTATATTTTCAAATAATATTGTTGTCAAGGATATTTTACGTGATAAAAAGAGATTACAGAACTCAGCAATAAAAATAAATAGTGACCAAATGCAGTTACAAAGGGATATGTACAGTAAAGCATGGAAAAAATTAAAAGAGAGATGGGACAAAGGGGAAAAAGATATAAATATAAAATTTAGAAATGGAATACCCAAAAATTAAATCATTTAAAAGAGAAGAAAAAAACTAATATCACCCCCACTGCAAGTTTACTGCCAAAACGTTGGAGGACTTCGTACCAAAATACAAGATCTTATTAGCTCCGTTTCATGCTCTGATTATGATAATTTAATACTGGTGGAAAGTTGGTTACACGAAGATATTATTGAGTCTGAAATTAAAATTCCTTCTTACAAAGTTTTTAGATGTGATCGGAATCGAGACACTAGCCATAAGTCAAGGGGGGGAGGTGTGTTAATTATTATAAAAGACTATATTAAGGTAACCGTACTGAAACCTTTTCACAAATCTATTGAACAGCTTTTTCTTTTATGTTCAATTGGAAAAGAAAATTTTATAATTGGGGGGGTATATAACACAAATCAAGTCACAAATTTGGTACTCTTTGAACAGAAAATATTGAATGTGGTGGAGAATAGAGGTCAAATGGATGCTATCTATAAGGACTTCTCCAAAGCATTTGATAGAGTAGACCACAGTATCCTGTTAAGAAAATTGAGTAACTTTGGCTTCAGTCATCGATCCTTACAATGGTTTAGAAATTTTTTATTAGATCGCTCACAGCAGGTGAAAATTGGGTTTTAAATCAAATATTATTCATGTAACATCAGGAGTACCTCAAGGAGCTCATTGTTCACCTTTGTTATTCAACATATTTGTTAACAATATTTCAGAATGTTTTGAAAACTGTGATTTCCTAATGTTTGCAGATGATTTAAAGTTATATAAATTTGTAGATTCAAAGGATGATGAAATGCTAATTCAAGAAAACTTAGACCGTCTAAGTGCTTGGTGTGAAAATAATAGTTTGCATTTAAATGTTGGGAAATGTTGTTATATTAGTTTTTATATAGGTGCCAAAAAGTATGTTGGTTCCGAGGGGGAGGACATACTCCCAAATTATGTACACCTATTGCCTTTTTCGGCATTAAATGTTAGTTATTGATGTAATGCCGATTTATTCTTGTTATATTGCCGTGATAATGCTCATATTTTCATAGATATTGCTGAGGTAATTGCCTTAATGCCGAGGTTGTTACCTAAATGCTGAATATGATATCTAATGTAATTTGTAATGTTGCGAATATTTTGCTTAGAACTTCAACAAATGTATCGAAACATTGGAAGACTGTTCTGATGCTAATGGGTACCTTGAATAGTTTCAAGACTGAATTAACAATACAAATTGGGATAGAAAGTTCTTCCTGTTCAAAAATCAATTTCAAAGGCCTAATTTTTCACAAAATTAGAAAATAAGAATATAACTCATTTCGTGAGTTCGAAGCCCTGTAAATAAGTATATATCTTAAAATTTATGAAATGGTGAGTTCAGAATATTGATTTTGTGACAGCATTTGACACTGATGAATGCAAAATAACATTTTCACCAACCTACATTATCGGTATCTTAAAATTGTTCACATGATCAGTTTAACCATTGTATTTGTCTGAAAGAGAAGGTCTTTTTGAAGGAAATTGTATACAACAAATATTACTTCAGCAATTACCTTTCAAAGAAACAATGGGTGTCAATAACTAAAAATCAGGAATGCATAGAACATATATTGAATATAATTAACATAACTAATGGAATCACTCATTGGCCGAGTATTTCATTTTTTTATATAACTTTATAATGTTAGCTCTGTCATGGCGTTTAATTTGAAAAGGGCGGTTACCAATATAGGACCATGAAACAAGAATACATCTTTAATAGTGCAGATATCATCTTTTTTTGGCCACACAAACACATCCAATTCTTGTTTCAAAAACTTCGTACACTTCTTATTCATAATATCCAAAACTCTTCCTATATACCACTGATTGTCAAAAAATACAGCATAATACTCTTCAACCTTGATATCCTTTTCTACACTCTGATTTTCGAATTCGTCGGATATTTCACTTTCACTAGTGGACAAACTTGTTTGATTCTTCGATCTCCGATAAATCACTCATCTCAGAATTTTCTCTTTTTTTATTAGATTTTCTTGGGGATTTCCTTTTTTTTTCAGAATTCTTAACAGTACTGCATGGTTTTTTCTCACAAGTCGACTTACCTCTAACCCTCAATAAGCGATCAGTAGACAGTCGTCCAGCCTTTTCAGAAAAAAACCATAGAATACTGGATTTCTTCACTTTTTTTATTTGGTTGTTTTTGAGCTTGACGTTTAAAAAAGGTAGATCGTTTTTAATGCTAGAATTTTTGTAATCCTTGAATTCCAAATTATCATAGCTGGAAAATAATGTGAGATCGTTTCTCATCTCTTCAAATTCTTCCACAGACACCGAATCCTCCAGTCTTTCCTCATGACCTTCGAGCTCATTATCCGATTTCTTCTTATCAAGTGTCTTTGGGATCTTAGGAGATGTAAAACGTGCGTCCTCACATAACATTTCCAAATTTCTTGCATCTGATTTGGCATCAGCTTTTGCTTTTTCTATAGTTCTAACTACTGATTCTGTTGTCGGCATATCAGACTCAATTTTACTATATTTTCCCAATCTAATGTTATCTTCTCGTGGAAAAAGAAATGATCCATCTGATGTTTGAAATATGAAAAAATATATATAACACATTATGTATCGATATTCATTGTTGTACCTATATGATCATACAATTTTGAAATTGTTATAAGGTGTTTGACCTCAGTAATAATTATGTCATACTTATAAATAGGTACTTTGTTGAAAATGTAGTTGATACTTTCCGAGATACTTTCAGTTAAACTCACCTAATTTATTACTGATTTCACCAATGCACTGAATTCTCGTAAGTCGTCCTAATATATCCTGCACAGAAAAATTCACAACAGTTGAGAATGTGCTGGTCATAGATCGTGTTTGTCTTAATAATTTCTCACATGGTTGACTAGAAAAGTACCATGGCAAGAAGAGCTTAGATGTATCTTTCATTCTCTCAAATAAGACGAGCAATCCATGTCCATTCAATTCTATGCCAGTGTAGTTATTAGAAGTGATAAAAATTTTGTCAGTGTAATTTTTATCGTCTATTCCAAAATCTCCATGCTCTCATGAAAAATATCGCATACCAAATGTTATAAACTCTTTGTAATACTCCAATCTGTTTGTTGAGAAATGCGTACAAAATTCTTCTCACAACTTTGAGATACTGAATGGTAGCACCACTTTCTGGTATCTGGCTCAAGAGGCTAATAACTCGATCATCGCATATTTTATATGCAGCTTTGAAATTCATTTTATCTGTACCTGAAATGCACAAGAATTAGTGATGAGGTGAACATTATTGAGTTTTGTTGATTAGCCCCGAATATTGATCCATAACTGATGAGTCTTATAAACTTACAATTTAAATCAGACTTGCTTAGGAGATGTGGTTCCTTAGAAAATTTTTCTATGACATGCTCTAAGAACTTGGGAGAAACAAGACATTCGCCCATTGGTAAAATTATTGCTGGTTTGAAAAACCTGTTCCGCAATTTGGTTATTATGTAAACTGTATCTTGTATTGCCACAGGAGTATTGAGGTCATAAGTCATCTGAAAGTCAATAAAAAATACAAGAAATTTTAAAAATATAATTTTTTATTGAACTCACTCGAAAATACAGACTGTATGGACAGTTCTTATTGTCATTAGCCAAACCAAGGTTTGACATAGTCGTCATTGCTTTCAGACACCGCTTATCTCCATCTGATGAAAACCCTTCTATGGTAATGCCATGAAGCTCGGCTTCCTCATTTATATAATGCCATCTTTTAAGCACATCCTCATAGGTGAATCTATTATTGCTTCCAAATATGCAGATATAGAAGCCTGATTCTTTGTCGGCCAATGGTTGAGCCATGTACACATATGCATTATTTGCGAATTCTTCTTCTTCGAAAAGCTCTCTGTACATCATTTACAGAAGTTATTGAGAAATTATTGCTCATAGGAAAACTAGTGGAGCTAGACAAGATTGCAGTTTGGTCTTCACTTACAAAAACTTTTAGGGGTAATTTCCGATCAATTAAAAATTGTTTCAGTTCCGCCATATAAAGTTTACCCTCTTCTACCTTCGGAGTCTCTTCTAATTTACTTTCAACAGTTTTCAAAGAAAGAAGTGTATTTCGTAAGTTAGCCTGAAGTGTTTTGTACGTGATTTTACCACCAATTATATACAAATATAAACTGAATAACTTTAGACTTTCGGAAAACTTGTTTTTATTTTTGGATTTTTCGGAATTTTGCTCCGCAGTTTCAACCAAACATTTCAAAAAATAGTTCATATTCCAAGTAACCTATTTGGTTGCAATATGATTTCCGTATACATTTTCCCAAGTCCTTGTTTTCATCAAGTCAAGTTTCTACTTCCTTTATTATCTCAAAGAAATTTGTAATTTTTGGTTGATTCAGTTCTTCGCATTCCAATCTCCTTAGATGTCTTTCTCTCCTACTATACTTCTTATCTTTCCATTTGGATGGTTGAGATGAAAGTTGAGGCTCTTGTGCTAATGCAAAAATACTCGCTTCCTTTGTACTTTTGCTTTCACCAAAAAACACTTTATCTTGGTTATTTTGATTATCACTGTAAAACACGTCTTTGAGACCTTGACATAATTCATTATTCTCAGAATTAGAATATTTTTTGATGTTGATAGTATCTGCTTGGGAATCTAAGACATCTGTAGGTTGGGATGGTAAATTTTTTAGATATGAACTATTATTCTCATAAATATAACCTGCAATGTTGATTGCATCTACTTGAAAATTTTGTATATATGTTGCTGTTGGTTGAGGAGATGGCAAATTTGAGATATTGGAATCAAGTGTAATCGCATTATGCAATATATTTAAATTTGACGAGTCATTTGACATGTTGCTGTTCTCTGGAATTAATACTATCTAAAATAAATTAAATATAAATTATTTACTGCATACACAAATAGAAGTTGTATACTAATTCTCACCACTATGGGTTAAAAGGTAACATTGTCCAGAATATCAAGATTGAATTGTTTAGATGGTAAAATTTTTGTTTAGAAGTGACGAAAGATGGCGCCACTAGTGTCAATCAAAGCAGGTGGTCAAGCTGAGTTGAATGAGACTACTCCCAACTTGCGGAAACACCCCCTTTAAAAGTTGTCAATTTTTCAATTTTCAATGCTAAGCCTATGGGAAATTTTTTTTTCACTCAAAACGCATTTTTCCAACCTAACAGAACTTAACCAAAACTAAAAGCTCTTATAAGTGTTGGTCGGCTCTCTGAAAAATACAGCGCTGTCCCTTGCTTCACTTGACTTTGCCCATCGATGAATTTTTTAACAAGGTCTCCTTTTACCTAACCTAACCTAACTAAAATCATAATCAAACCTAACCTAACACTAACCTATTGTGAGAGAAGCCTAACTGTATTATGTAGAAACCCAAAGTAATATGAACATTTTTTTGATTAAATAAAAAGTTTTATTGATGAAGTAAAGATAGTTTGCTGACCTGATTAGCCACTAATATATAAGTATATTGGGCTCAGGGAGCACCACATGGAGGCAATCAGCGTTCACTCTCCCGTCCCTTTAGAAAACTCAAATCATCAGTTAAGCACTGACCATCATGAGGGACTCGCCCTGAAAAGGAAAGTGTCTATTTTTTTTGGTCAGTCCCATAAAGTAAATTTGTACTCAAAATTTCATCCTGAGTGCTTGTTTAATAATACAAACCTTTTGTTGAACTACAACGTCTGGTCAGAAGTTTAATGCTTGTTCTGTGAAAATAAATGCAGGCCTAAACTGTCAAAGAAATTCTTTACCTAAATCTATTTCAATATAGATGTTTTCTTCCAGAACTTCATCACAAGTTTCAACTTCTGATTGTTTGAGCACTGATTCCTCGGGATTTACATTTATTATTTCTAGTTCCCTGTCATTATCAAATTCAGATTGGAAACCAGTTAAGGTATCCCCAATATTTCTCTAATGTCATTTTCTGTATCTGTAATATTAACCTTGATCTTAGGCCCACCACCAGTCCCCTTTATGAGTTTTTATTTTTCAGCGAATATTTTTTTGACACCTTCATATTATTAAATTTTGTTCTGAGGCAAGAACTTGCTTTGAAGTCTCCTGTTAGTGAGGTATATTATTTGGTAATGTTTTCCCATGCTATCGTTTTTTCCTTATTGGTTACGGCATTCCTTTTCTTATTTTCCACGATATGTTTGTACTTTTTGACAGGACCCACTAATATTTTCTCCTCACCTTGCCTAAATGTTGCATGTCTGTTCTTTGGCACCTTCAACGATTTCAATTGTTATAATTTATAATTTATAATTAGTTCAAATCACGGCAACAAACAACGAAAGGAAAATATCAGGTTATATTGACGTAAATGAAGAAACTCTTCTTCTTTTTCATAAAATAGTGCCAGATAAACTGTCAAATCTTCGTTTTCATTATTAATGGTTGAATTTCTGCTGAACAACTCGTACGAAGATACTTTAGGAATCAATTCCAGTCCAAGTTTGATAAATCTTTGGATTTTACCATGGACTGAACAACTGGCCCTTAGAGTGACCACCGTGTGGTAGGTTATCGAAGCAAAACATCAACAAAACCAGATGCAGATGACGAGGACGAGATGGGCAAAACGCGCTTATTGCCATTATTTTTCTTATTTCGGATTACTTTTAACAAAACACAGTCTTTAATTTTTTTTAATAAGTTTAAGGAAATCACAAATTAAAAAAGGGAACAATAGTTTAGTTTAAATAAAATCATTAATGTTTACACTTGTCATAACATTGACATTATATCGACCTGGCAACTGGCAAATCAATCCTAGTGACATCTACTTTCATCTTATTTCCTGCGAAAAAGAGATATTTTCTCAGATTAATTTGTACCAGGATGACATAATGTATCAAAAACATATACCTATAAATGTATATGATCATGTATATGAACATTGTCTTTATACTAGGATCTAAAACCATACCAATTTTCGTATATGATAACGGTCTATCCCTGTTTTGTCTCTGATATATCTATTCCTCTTCCACAATTCGTAAAGCTCTTTATAGATGTCACTAATGTTGATTAAAATACGTATTAACAATGTTACTGGTATGTTTTATAGTAATGTTTTTATTTTCAAATTTACCCATAAATATTATATAAAGGTTTATAATACGACTTTACTTAAACATACTGTAATAAAATTAATAGATTTTTCAAATAAATAATGTTTTGACAAAGGTTTAACATTGGCTGCTAAATCGCATACGGCTATTACAATTAGGCATTAAGAAGAATAAGTTTGGCAACGCAACCAAAGAATACACCAGCCTAAAAGCACAGAGAATAGGTTAGTAAACTAACTACTAATCTTTGGTGAAAGATCTTGTTGTCTAACCCCTAATATTTGCTAAAAGTTGGTGTCTAGTGTCTACTGTGACGCAACGCACCAAGCATCGGAAACCGAAACGCCCCTTGTCCTAAATTCTACTAAATATAACCTCTTTTGATTTAGGCTATTGTTTGTTTGTGTTTAAGCTAAAAAACTATGTCCGCCCTTCGAACAAACATTTATTTAATTTGCGGAAGTTCACAAGATAAAGTTGCTAAAATGCAGAGTTTTCCCATAAACATAAAAAGTAAGTACATCTATCAGTATATTGTTATGGTTAATACGAGAAATTAGTTAATTCACAAATTAGCCGGTTAAAATGCGAATTATCCAAATGCCAATGCTAAAGCCCAAATGTGTCTTAGTTTCGCGTATTATCCAGCAGAGTAAACGAGTTAAAACGCGAATTATCCAAGAGCAACCTTATAGAACCATTATTGTTTCAGTGTTCATCTGTCACTGTCAACATGGCTGGTGATATTAAAAGTCTAAACAAGCTTAAAAAGCGTTTTAATGAAGATTTTTTTTAAAATTGCGGTTACAAAAAGTGTGAATACCGGTTATTTAAACAGTGGTGAATATAAGAATACAGTTAAATTTGTTAAACAGGTCAAAAATACAGCCTCCAAAACTTCTCAACAATATCATCCTATAAAATGTTACAATGTTCCTTAGGCGGCATTGAAAAATAATTACCTCGATAAAACCAAATAAATATTATGTGGTAAATGGGAATTTTCTTGATATTATTCATGAAACTTATTTAGCTATTGGACATGGTGATCACAATAGAATACAGTACAGGTAATAAAAAAAATATAAAAATATTACATATCCATTTATCTTAGCTTGTGCACATGCCTAATGAAACAAAAATCTATGAAAAAGGGATTGGTTGTAAAACCCATACATACACACGCCTATAAATGTGTTGTTAATTTAAGAATGATATAAAAACTATACTTTGGTCTCTATGAAATACTTAATTTTCCACAAATACTGTTAGGTATTCATTATGATTGACTGTATTTTTAAAAGTGTCAGTGAAAATGATAACAATTATATAAATTAACTATTTATTCTACATAAAATCGTCGCTCTATGCACACTTGTTTATTTATTTAGCATATGGCATACATCGCCTGTAAGTTTGTTCTAACTATAAGTTATACACAAAATAATAATACATAATAAAAAAGTATTGTCCCAGATAACAGATTAATTAATAAGAGTGCAATGGACATAGTCAATTCACAAACAAACGTCTAAATTGATACAGTTGATACATTTAAAGTTGTCTATCTTTGTACAAGTTGCCATGGCATGATTTTCTGTACAACACTCACAAACTATGACATTTCTATTGCACTTATAACTTTTATGATAGAAACCTTGACATTTGAAACATCTTTAAACCAAAATTTAATACTTATTTGTGTGCTTACATAACTCGTGCTATGCACAATTTTAAATCTTACACACTTATATATTAATGATAATAATACCTTTATCCCATTTATACAGGGTGTTTCAAAAAAAGGTGATCCCGTCTCTAGGATAGGTAGAAAACTGAAAAATAATTGGTATTCGCACAGGTCACCTCTAGTCTACCATATTTACAGAATGCTCAGCAGAATTACATCACAAAATTCTAAACCACAAGAAGATATAATATATAGACTGGCAAAAATATATAGTTTATGACGACCCAAGTGTTTTAAGATGTTTCAAATGTCAAGGTTTCTATCATAAAAGTTATAAGTGCAATAGAAATGTCATAGTTTGTGAGTGTTGTACAGAAAATCATGCCTACATCCATTGCACTTTTATTATATTATCTATGTTATCTGCGACACTTGTTTTATCTTTATAATTTACTTGTTATTAATAATATTTTTTTATTATTATTGACATTTTTCACTTAAAATTTTGATTAATAAATCTAACCTTAAAAAAGCTATGTTCAATATTACTTAGTACGAACCATTTAACTAGCGCCCTCTATGAGAGTCAGTTATAAAAACAAATTCATGGGATGTATCAGCTTCTAAAACATATTCCTTTAAAATTTCATTACAATATTTCCAGTAGTAGTAGCTTCCAAAATCAGTTTTTCCAGAGAACTATGACCTACAACTTTTTAAAAAGCGTGTCCACAATCATTTCCTTTCTATAATCCCTTCCCCTTCTAATAGTCGCAGTGCGGGCTGTCCGCGGCCCACACGATAGGTCTACCCTTTTTGTGACTACTTTCATAAAAAAAAAAAATAATTAAAATGAATTTTTTTTCAAAATAACATAATACACACTGGACACTGTTAAAGAAACTTAAACTTAAAACTGACAGGTGTCAATTTAATTTAGTTTATTGCCAGTTAGAAATTTATGTAGCTAATTTGATTTTAACTAATGTCATTTTGATTCTGATTGCTGCCAACATCCATACATACATACTCACAAACTTTCGTGTTAATAATAGTAGTAGGTTCACACAATATCTTTATAAATTATAGCCTATGTGTTATGTGTAATTCTGATGTATAAGCTACATTATTGTAAAGTTTCATTAAAATCCATGTAGTAGTTTTTGTGTAAAAGAGCAACAAACATCCATACATACTCACAAAACCTTCGCGTTTATAATAGTAGTAGGATGTTCTATTGATTCTCTTCTAAATGAAAGTTACTTTTAATTCAGTTTTTTTAGCTGTGTATTTCCTATTTGGTATTTATTCTTGAATATTGATTACAGCTCTTTGCATATCGTTGATATCTTGTTTTGGAAAGGACATTTCATGTTATTCTTATGTAAGTGACTCCGATATTTAAATCTGTTGGATTAATTTTTTCCTGTTTATCTCTCTTCATTGTATTTACATCTATCTTTTGACCATTTAATGGTTTTAAGATAAGGTCTGGAACATTTGTTTTAGTTGCAGTATTAACTGTATTTCTTTCACATCCATCACATTTGAAAATATATTTGCGATCTAGGCAAGTATCGAATCCATTTTTGCGGATCATCCTGTATAGTTGATAAGATTAAATTTATTTTTATTTAAAACTAATTAACACTATCACTTAAAGACTTTTCAAAAAGTGTTTTTTTATCTCTTAATAGCCGTTAATGATAACAGAATACTGATAACAGAGTGACAGACTACATTTATACTACTTATTAATTTTAAAGGGATTTTTGTTAACCAAATGATTATAATTTTATTTCCTTAAAAAAGTGATGGAAACCATCTGATTTTAAATTTCTCCCGCGCTAAATATTTTCTTCTTTTTTACTTTATTGGCCTCAACTGTAAAGGCTATTCGGTTAAGGTTAAACAATATTTTACTGGAGCGCCATAGGGAAAAATCACCTAACGCGAGATGACACTGTTAATGAAAAAATATCTGGCCCAGGTTTGAACAACAAATATTCTGTCATTTGATCACTTGTAAAACAAAAGTTTTATTGAAGGGAATTTTAGTTCTTCAGATTTAAGTTGATTTTTTGTGTTAAACTATGGGATTGAAGCGGATTTAAGGTTTGTTTTCGACGTTTCAGTTTTATTGTCGCTGGATTCTTGTTAAATGCCAGTAAAGACCAGCTGGTCCAGGTATCAATTTTGTTGAAATCACTATTGTTAAAGTCACTATGAATAATCACAAATAAAATTATAGATCATTGGACAACAATATCAAACTTATCACTGAAAAAATCATCTTTCACAAAGGGCTTGCTGCAAACAAACAAACTTTGAGATTTGTTTTCCTATCTTTAAGATCATCTTCCATTTCTGAGCTGCCTTAGGATTCGAAGAAAATTTATGCAAAGACATAATCAAATTGCCATATGTAAAGCATTGTGAAACAGCATATACCATTATTGGTGTGTATCTTTTTGATTGAAATTAATTTAATTTTAAATTAGTTTATTATCCCTTCTTACTAAATATTTTGTAGTAAATTCAAAATGTGTTTGGTTATTTCCCAGTTGGCAACTACAAATTTAGTAAGTTGTTTTTTTTTTTCTCCAATTTCAAGGTATAACTTCTTTTTATGATGGCATCTTTTTTTTCAAATATCTTGAAAAATAAAACGAAGTTTTTTCAAAGTTGAACAAATTTTAATAAGAGTTATTACATACTTTTCTGAATATACGTATAATTTTTGAATTGTTTTGCTAATAATGCAATCTTAGATCTCATACATAACCAATCCCATGTTTATTTTTTTAGGTATAATGAAATCTGCATTATTGCAATGAAGCCAGAAACAAACTATTTCGAATGGTTAGCAATCCCAAAATTTTTGCAGGAATGGTTTTGGTGTGGCTTGTTTAGAAGTTATGTTCTAACAAAATAGTAAAATAAACTGCAGTTAATTTGTGCAATCACCATTTTATGGAGTCCCATTGTAGAAGACTGACAATGAAGTAGTCATAAAAACCAAATATAAAGTAAGTTAATCTTTTTCTCATTATTCCAGTGCATTTTTATAAATACTATAAAATTATTTTGTGACATTGATGAATGTTCTTATGAAATTTTGGCCCAGACAGTGTTAGCAACCTTGGAGAGCAGGATTATTGTGCCGTGGCTGTAAAATTATCATAGATTTAATTTATAGTAATTTAATTTTGTGCAATAACCTATTACTTAAAGCCCAAATTAGTTTTTTTTTTAAAATTGATTCTTTAATATAGTTAAAGCCCAATGAGTTAAACTAAACTATATTTTCAAAAATAGTTTTCTAGTTTTTTCAAAAATGTATACTGTTGCCATATAGCAAGATTTTGTCCAGATAATTATTACACTTGTATGTTAGACATTTATTCAGGTTTGTCATTCATTTTTGGTGAAATATAAGATTACATTATAAACACAACCTAACATTACATTTTCTATACATACTAGGTCCTCATTTAGGGTGTTTAATTCTTCTTCTTCTTGAAATTCCGCTCCTATCGGAGATTGGAAATGATCACCACTACTCGGACCTTATCAATCGCCCGCCTGAAGAGTTCTGTGGACGTGTCACCAAACCACTCCCTTATGTTGCACAGCCAAGAGATTCTTCTTCTGCCAATCGTTCTCTTGCCTTTTATTTTGCCTTGAATAATTAGCTTATTAGCTGGTCAACCCATGGTATTCTCAGCATCCTCCTATAACACCACAGGCACCACTATGTTCTTGATGTTTTCTGATTTCCATTCCATACTATAGAATGGAGAATATATAGCATTTTAGCATTCTGGTTCTCAGTTCTAATGTTATATCTCGGCTGCAGAGTATTTTATTCATTTTTATGAAAGCGTTGCGAGCTACTTCAATTCTTGATTTCTTCTGTGTGTTCTGCTGTTTCAGTTAACCATGTGTCAAGATATTTGTAGGAGGATACCCAATCCAGGTTATCATTATTAATATTTATAGATGGTCTATTGTGATTTAAAGTTGCCATGACTTTGGTTTTTGTTAGGTTCATATCTAGGCCATATCTCTTGCAGAAAATGCTTGTTAACTCGACCAGATGTTGTAGGTCTTCCAGACTGTTGGCGAAGATAACGGTATCGTCTGCATATCGCAAGTTGTTAATTCTTTCCCCGTTCATGACAATACCACCGGTTTTCTGTGACAGCGCATCTTCAAAGATGCCTTCACTATATACATTGAACTCTGACTTTGACTCGTGCTGTTTGGTGCCTATAGAGATTGGATATTATTCTTATGTTTTTGCTATCAAAGTTTTTTCTCTTTAGTATCTCTAGGAGTTTTGGGTGTTGGACTCTATCAAATGCCTTTTGAAAGTCGATAAAGCAGATGTACATATCATGAAGAGCGCTTCTCTTGTTTCCACGCCCTTCCTAAAACCCATTTGAGTGTCACTGATGTCTTGTTCTAACTCCTTATAAATTCGGTTATGTATGATCTTTAAAAATATTTTCAAGGTGTGACTCATTAGGGCAATGATTCTGTGGTTCAAACATTCTCTGGCTTTATTTTTCTTTGACAGTGTCACGAATGTTGAGGCTAACCAATCACTAGAAATTCTGCCCGTCTCATAAATGTTGTTAAATAGTTTTAATAGAATATCTATGGAGTCTTCTACGATAAGTTTTAGTAGGTCAACAAACACTTCCTCAGGTCCTGCTTTCTTTCTAGATTTACAGTTTTTAATTGCATGTTCGAGTTCTTCCCTTAATATTTCTGGGCCAGTATACTTCATGTCTGGGTTCACCAGTTCTATCCGATTATCATTGAATAGTTCTTGTATACATTCGCTCCACCTTGCCAGTTTGTCTATCGGTTCTATAATCAAGTCGCCATTCTTGTTTACCAACACATCTGGTTGTCGTCTCTTTGCTCTCCCAGTGTTTAATGTTGCTTCAATATTGTAGTCACTGATAAGTGGGGGTGATATTTCAGAGACACTGTTAGGTTCTAGAACTAAATTTGGACTTGCCAAATTATTCAATGATTTTCAACATTTTTGTAGAACTTAAACAATTCCATGTCTTCTTTAGGTCCAACCCATTCCCCACAATTATTAAACCCGCAATTTTTTCGGTTTTTATATTTTTCCAACAACTTTTTTCCCAATTCCAGTTCTTTAATCTTTGCCGTTTTTTGTATCTTCGTTAATTTTGTTTCTTCGTGGTTTGACGGATCTAGAGTACAACACATTTTGTCGGAGTTCCATGGTACTAGTCCGCACTTACGATAGCTATTTTGGAATATATATATATATATATATATATATATATATATATATATATATATATATATATATATATATATATATATATATGTTTATCAAGGGACAAAAATTTAATTTATTGGGAAAAATAGCAATCAAAATAATACCATTTTCAGAACAGAATTTACTGACATGTTTGGAAAGATGTGATGTATGTTCATCGATAAAATATATAACTGGTCTTGTAATATTGTTGTTATCTAACCATTTGTGAAAAATATTAGATATGTACTCATAAAAGGTCTCTCTAGTCATTCAGCCATTATACAAACGCCATAATGCAGGAACTTACAAAGTTAGCTCTCGTGGTATTCTTTCACGACCATGGGAGCTAAAACATCTCCGGCAGCATTGCCACTTAAAAGTACAGTGTAGCATTCTTCTTCATCTGTGGATGTTTTGGTACGCTGATCGTTCTCCTTTAGCTACTAATACCTTACTTCCTTTGGTATTTTGGAAAAAAGCAGTCTCATCCATATTAAAAACTCGTTGAGGTTCATTCGAAATATAATTGTGATTGTTATCATGTAGGTAATTGCTAACTTCTTGAAACCTTTTTTTTTATTTGAGATATCATCACAGATGCTCTGGAGGCAGTCAAATTTTAATGATGCCTTGTTATAACATCAGGTTGACCTTTTAAAAAGCTACTATCTCTTTTCAGGTCTGCCGTTTTTGAATGGGGTTTTAATCTTAAAATCATCCACTATTTTCTTAACGCTATCTTGTTAATTATCTTTCCTTATTGGAAACCCTTTTTCAATCATGGCTTTTTTCCATGTTACAAGTATTTTTTCTATATCTTCGGTCACATAACAGCTTCTTCCCATTTTGTACCCAATAGGTGTCTCTCCCTATACTTTGTTCAGTAAAATCACTCTTGGTATGCCGAATTTCTTTGCCGCAGTAGCTGTCGGGACACCCCGCCTGCATTCTTGTATATAGCTGTTTCTATATCAGCTTCAGAATATCAAAAAATCTCTCCATTTACTGGTGGTACCGTGCTCAAACATAAAAAATCTAAAATAATGGTTGAAACTTTTGGATAGGTTAATATAAACGAACGAAACTTGGATGTAAACTTTATTTACAGAACATAGGGACTATATTTGCATAAACATGGGCTAAGGAATTAAATTTGATTTGATTTTTTTTTTTTAAAACTTTATTCAAATAATGCAATCATAGTAACAATAATAATTTTAAATAGTATTTGAAATGGCAGCAATATCAAAAAAAGGTTATCCAAAGCAGCACCAACATGCTGGTCTCGGAAAACTAGCTAAACAACAATATAATAATACTATATACAATATAACAAGATAATACTATCGGAAATTCATTGAAGATTCACTTAAAAATCCATAATACAAATGTAAATTAAAATCCAATAGTAATTCTAATACAGAGAAATAAAAAGATTTATGCCGATCCTTCGTTGATTATGCAAGTATGAAAACTCTTTATTCTATTCTTAAACATACTGATATTAGGGCTATCTGTTATTTCTTTGAAAGAGTGGTATAAGTTTTCATGCATAGTGTAGTGGGATTATTTAAGCCAATATTAGTACTTATAGGTTCTAAAAAGACATTGTTATGTGTACGAGTATTGTATTCATGGAGCTGATTAATGAATGTGAAGTTGGTATTACATTTAACCTGTTCATGTATAACCTTGTACGCAAATTTACCTTGTTCCATTTCTTGAATATCCTGAATAGGTAGTATCTTGGTTACATTTTATAAGGTGTCAGTTGAGGTTCTGTAATCAAGCCTGAATAAAATTTTCACGACTTTGGTTTAAGGTGTTTTTATTCTTTTGAATAATGTTTGTCTACAAGTACCCCATATAGGAATTAAATGGCTAAAAATTGATAAGAAATATGCGCTGTGTGATACCTATTAGTCTGTGGGGTTTAGCGTTAGTTTTAAGTTGTATATATAGGATTTTATGATCAGTTATATGGTTTGTTTGTTAGCACGTGATCTAGGATAGATTTGGAATTTGGCGTTGATCATGTTGCATAGTTTCCGAGATACAGCCGGCGTCCTTTCTTAGTGGTACACCCGGTACATAAAACTGGCATATTTGAAAAATATGATCAGATATGTGATTTTATTTGATTATTTGTTGCTCAACGTCTAAATTTGTGAACATAACATCAATAGAAGTAGAGCTTTTGCTGGTAATTCTTGTTGCATGATTGATATGATTTACCATTCCGAATTCATTGAAAATATTGATTGCTTCTCTGGTACTCACAGAGTCAGTTATGAAATTGATATTTGATATCACCACAGACTATCAGGTAATCTTTACCGGTGTATGATATACAGAAATTACAAATAATTTTGATCCAATTTCAGTCAGATCTACACATATTACAGCAGCTTCGAAGTGCTTTTCTATTTTACGAAAAGCCACTAATCTTGAAACATTAGCATGGTGTGATTTCATAAATATGGCACTATCACCATGTTTGAGATTACTGCGACAGAAGCAGTCTATGAGAGAGAAATTATTTAATCTGAGATTTATTTCTTCATGTCTCAGCCAATGCTCCGTAGTACAAAAAATATCAATATCATATTGATCAAGTATTATTTTAAGATCTTAAGATCAGTAGCCTTACTGGTAATTCCTTGAACATTGAAATGTATTATCTTCAGTTTCCTGTCATGCCTATTGATCCCACTGACGTCACATTTGATGGTGTCATTTCTGATTTCTTTTCTAATACTAGATGCGATTTTATATTTTATACTCGAGGATCCAACTGTGTGGTTGCCATCCCTTTCTTCCTGAAAAAAGACACCAGTGCTCCACTCGGCCAGATTTCCCTGTTCCATTGTCGTCTTTAATAGTTCGCGATTGATATGCACCTTCATTGAATCATATAGGTCAGGCATTTTCGATTGGTAAAATTCACAGCTCACACCTTTTAAACGACTTTTCAAAAACTTTTCGTGTTCCTCCGGCTTGGTACCTGGCTTAAGCCCGGTCACATGAAGGCTAACCATTTTGGGAACAGTTTTAACATTACAAGGCGTTTCAGTTTTCCCTACAAGAAATTTTCTTTTTTTTTTTCTATGATTCACTTGGGACCATGCTGCATTGCGATAATGTGTATCCATTTTCATTTTCAGAGTTTTCCTTTATATGTATTAAGTTATTGAGGACAGTTTTAGACTTGGCTTCTAGTACAGCTTCACTAACTTGTTTGGATGATATAATCGGTCGGCTTTCATTATTTATTCCCTTTTTATTCCTTTGACTAACAGCTGCAAAACTTGTTGATGCCTACGACTCCTGAAGTCGCTGTGTGTTCTGTGTATTTTGCATCGCGGTAGACGGCTGAGTAGCCTCTGCCTTCACACTTTTCTTATCCTTGTTTACATTATTATTCATCAGGTTCTGCCAATTAGTAACTGACCAGTTTTTTCTACTGTCAACTTCATTGATATCTAAATTCGTTTGGATTGTGGCTTTGTACTTAATTTCTAGTTTTAACATTTTTCGATTTTTCTAATTTTAAATCACTCTCTAATCTATCAACTTTTTCTTGTAGCAAATTGTTAGAAATCTGTTGCTCATTTATGACATTTTTAAGTAGATTCAAATTTCGCTGTATGTACCTGTTCCCAAATCATCACATGATTGCAGAAGTTTTTTATTGTCACAGCAAATTATTTTTGCATTCTTTCACCACACGATGAATGGTAGATTGAATCACAAATTTATGCACTTAACACCGTTAGCTACGACTTTTTTACAGTATTTGCCGTCTCTCTGATTATTCGCGTTCAGCTCATTCGACGCCATTTATATATATGTAATTATAATAATAATAATGATAATATGTAATATTGTGACTAAATTAACTACATCCTACGAATTTTTTCGAAACTGTTTGGCAATATTAGTAACAGTTTTTCCAGTTATCGATGGTTCGTTTAGCCCTTTAACGGTCTTTGGTACATATATGTACCACTTGCTATAACAGTCGATCTGGATGTTATTGTACAAAGAAACATCAACCTTACCGTGCCTTTATATATTCTAAACGTTCTTTGCTATATGGACGGAGCTTTGGTATTACGTAGCGCCACCTGCATTGAAACAGCTGATTAGCTGTTGAAATGTGGTAAGCATTTGTACCAGTGAACGTTTTAAGAGTAGACTGACAGTTTTTGTTAAATTTGTGCGTTTTTATATTGTTTATATGAAAAATATCATTTGGAAAAGTAAGTATCATATTGTTCAAATATTTTACTTAAAATTTGATGATAATTTCGTTTTTAAGGACTTCATTACACATTTTCAGTGTATTGGTTAGAAATGGCGGTAAAAGAAGAATAGAGAATAGAGAAGAATATCCTGGCTTAGAAATCTGCGAAAATGGTTTAATGTCACGTCATCCGACTTGTTTAAGGCCGCAGCCTCCAAAGTCAGAATAGCAATGATGATAGCCAACATCCGTAATGGAGACGGTACATGAAGAAGAAGAAGGCGGTAAAACAGCATCTACTATTTTTATTTATACTCTGTTTATATGATTTACTGAAGAGTACATATTAAAATTGTTTATATGTTCATCAAATATAGTGTTTGTCTATCGGCTAGGATAATTTTTTCATTTAAAAATATGGTACATATATGTACCAGAGAATATCACGTGTTTATAAAAAATAATTGCTGAATTAGATTAGACTTAACAGTTTATTTGTCAAAAAGTGGCAAAATAATAAGAAAAATTATTAGACATACTTATGTTTGTTTTTATTATATTAGATATTTCAATCAATTGTTAAAAAAATTTATTTTATTTTTGCTAATGTATCAATTCATCGGGTTATAAAGACATATTTTATTTCAGATGGACAAAATTAGACGGTATGATTTGAACAATGCCGAGCATGTAGAATATCTACTCAACACGATTACTGACGACATGGCCGTCAATTCAGATGTTGAAGGGGACGACGACGCCGATGATGCCGATGATCGGCTGTCTAAAGTATCATATAATAATTCAGTTGGCTCTTCTTTGGGCCACGAAACCCCAGATGACATCGTGGATCATGAAGTTTTTGTTAGTTAACGTAGGTAAAGTTTAAATAAAAAAAGGATTTATTGTATGTATCATGTATTTATGTAGCGTCTCTATCCAAATCAGTTGTATAAGCAGTAGCAGCAAAAGCAATTGGTCTACTTGGACTAGAAGGAGGTAAGTCTTGAATGCTGCTCATGTTTGATATCTTATTTATTACCCTCATTTGTGCATTATTGTCATTACTTCCTGACATAAAACCTCATTTTTACACGCTTTATATTAGCTTCACTTGTATCTATCTATCTATGTAACGGAATCTTTGGACATGATTTTCACACACTTGAAAACATCGGATCGACTTGAAACTTTGTATACTTTTAATAAAGGAACGATGACAATACAATAATTTCATAAATTTTTTTTAAGATCCTGGCCAGGATCATCAAAATGTTAAAAAAAAAACCGATCTAAAAAATGAAAAATAAATAATAGTTTAAAAAAACCAAGACAATATGCTTTATAACGAAAGGTTGATACTATTTAACTATCATATTAATTAACGGACTGTTACCAGAATTTTGTGCAATCTTCTTTTGCACGGTCAGGCGGGTTTAAGTTTGCCTCAATATTATTTTAGGAGGCTCAAGTATTCGTTTCTACGACGGCAACACTTGGGTGCTTCTTTTTAATGTGGTTTTATAATGTCGTATTCCCAATATATTTAAATGAATTTGAACCATAGACCTATTATCAGAGGAGACGGAACTATTTACTTTTAAACACAATCATACATCCCCACTTTCTGGTCGACTGTATTGTCTTTATGCGGCCGACTGGAATGTGTTGTGCTGTGATGTTGCCTGCCCTCCAGTTATGGCGAGAGATTTGTGATTGTTATTGAATCGTCCATAGTATTTGTTGATTATATTTGCAACAATATTTTGACCATAATGCTATCTCTTATTAATATTTTATGAATTATAACAACCTGAATAATACAACCCATTTTATGGAATGTTTAACCATTGAACTATTTCATTCTGTTAGATCATAGAAATGTGTTGCTCAATAAGCGACAACGCCGCATGCCTTGTCTGAATGATACCACGTGCAGTACTAGAAAATCTGACAATATCGGTCATTATT
Organism: Agelastica alni; assembly: GCA_950111635.1. NCBI lineage: Eukaryota > Metazoa > Arthropoda > Insecta > Coleoptera > Chrysomelidae > Agelastica > Agelastica alni. Next base: position 34,732,701 of record OX467718.1, on the reverse strand, counting down.
TGGTGCGTTGTTGCCGAACGAGATTTTGAAGTTTTATCGGTAAATTTCAGCATATTGGTAAAATTCAGTGAAATTTACTGGAAGAAATGGTTTGTCATTGCCAAGTGTGTAAAAAAACCGGACTATTTAATCCCCAGTGTTTCTTTTCACAAGTAAGTTGGAATGTCTTTGTTTACAATATTTTCATCCAGTGGTGTAGCGATGACGATTTCAATATCAAAATAAACAGGTATGGTAATTATTCCGGTAGTTGACGATCTCGAATTTTTTCAAAATTTTTGGTTGTACCTACGTATTTTAAGGCGTAAAACACGAATCTGAAAACCAAACGATGCGGAAATTAATACTTTTCGAGACATATAATTAAAAAAGGTCATTATTTCTCTGTTATTTAGCAACACTTATTCAAGGTATTATCATTCTTTCGTTGTAATTTAAAGAACTATATACCTTCATGATCCATTTTATAGTAGTATTTCTTAAGAAACGGCAGTCTATTGATTAATTTACCCATTTATTTCACAATTATTATGGAAGTTAACAATAACAACCATGATAGCTGTCAGATGTAAGTCCTGTCTAGGAGGCTAGTAGAGGTAGGAAGGCTAGGTGTCATGAATGTTGTTATTGTAAGCTTTGATGATAATTGTGAAATCAATAAGAAAATTAATTGACTACCGTTTCTTGTAAATTACTACTATAAAATGAATCAAGAGGTATATAGTTCACCAAACAACAATGAAAGAAGGATGATACCACTGAATAAGTGTTCCATCCATCCATGGCTCTACAACCCGGGGTGGGTCTTGGCCGCCTCAACAATTCTCCTCCATTCATGTCGATCCTGAGTACTTTCTTCCCAGTTAAGGACTCCCAAAGTTTGCAGGTCCTTGCGTATATTATCACGCCATCGAAGTTTTGGGCGCCCAAGTGGTCTTTTGTTGTTAGGGGCTTCTTCCCAGACCATTTTAATTAGCATTGAGTCATTACTCCTCTGGACATGTCCCAGCCATCTTAATCTGTTGGATTTAATTTCTTGTATTATACTTGGGCTATTATATAGTTCATATACCTCATTGTTCGTGCGCATCCTATACCGCAATGTTTGTTGATCCCAGACTCCTCCGTATATTTTCCTAAGGATCTTTCTTTCGAAACGATTGAGTAGTAGCGTGTCTTGTACCGTCATGGTCCATGTTTCGCTGCCGTATGTTACAACTGGTCTTATAATAGTTTTATATATGTTTATTTTTGTTTGCCTTGTCAGAGTCCTTGATCTTAATAATTTTGACGTATTCGATCTTGTCCTACGTTTCGTGTCATATGCATATACTTAGTTTTCTCCTCATTGACTTTCAGTCCCATTTTCTTTGCCTCTTTTTCTAGTTTTATAAAGGCTTCCTTCACGCTGACTGTACTTCTTCCTACAACATCTAGATCATCTGCATAAGCTAGAATCAGACAGGGTCCATTATGGCCGAAGATGTTCATAGTTAGTTCGGTTCGTCTTACTACCTTCTCCAAGGCTATGTTAAATAGAGCCGGCGACAGTGCATCCCCTTGTTTAAGTCCAGTTGTTATTTCAAAGATTTCGCTGTAGTGCCCTTCTATTTTAATTGAACTGTATGATCCTTCAACACATACTTTTATCATTCTTATAAGTTTGCCGGGTATTCCAAGTTCTTCTAGTGCTGTCCATAAGCTTGCTCTGATGATGCTATCATACGCTTGTTTAAAGTCTACGAATAAATTGTGTAGGTCTCTATTAAATTCCCAGCATTTTTCTAACAGTTGTCTTAACGTAAAAAGTACGGTGTTATTCGGTTTTTATTTATGTTAGACAACACTTTATATGATGTGTTAAGGAGTGTGATACCTCGGTAGTTGTTGCATGCCAATCTATTTCCCTTCTTATGTATTGGTATAATAACTCCTTCCTTCCATTCGTCTGGCACCGATTCCTGTTGCCATATTTTTTGTATTAGCTGATGTATAGTCTCCACTAGTCTATGTCCACCTTCCTTTAGGCATTCCGCGGGAATGTCATCTCTTCCTGCTGCTTTATTATTTTTTAGTTGTTTTATTGCTTGAGTTGTTTCTTCAATGGATGGTGGATCAACCCAGACTTCAGCCATCTGTCGCTTATCCTCTTCTTGGTATGTCGGGTCTTCTATATTAAGTAATTTGTTAAAGTATTCTCTCCAGGTGTCGAGGATCTCTTGTTTACTAGTCATAAGTTCACCTTCATTATTCATAAGCATTGTAGTGGTTCTTGGGCGAAATCCTTTTTTATGCGTGTTAACTTGTTTATAGAATTTTCTTACGTTCCCATGTGCTCTGTTTGTTTCCAATTCCTGTAGTTGTTCATTTTGCCATTCTCTTTTCTTTTTCCTCGTAAGTTTTCGCATTTTGTTTCTTAGGTTATGGAACTTATTCCTGTTTTCCTCTGATGGGTTTTGTAACATCTTAGTTCTTGCTTCATACTTCTCTCCGTTAAGATCTTGACATTCTGTATCGAACCATAGCTTCTTTTTTGTATTTTGTTTTTCTCCAAGGACTTCTTTGCTGGCCTCTCGGATTGTTTCCTTTATTGTTTTCCACATCTCCTCTACTTCTAGATTCTGCATATTTATTTCTCTGCATTCTTGTTCTATTTTTTGTTGATATCGATCTTTAACTTCTTGTTGTTTTAGTTTTTCGATATTCCACTGTACTTCTTTCTTATGGCTTTTCTCTTTCCTTGCAGCTAGTCGTAGCCTAGTTTTGGCTTTAATCAACATATGATCCGTATCTCCATCGGCTCCCCTACAGCTTCTAACGTCTATTATGTTAGATCCGTGTCTGCTGTCTATCAGTACGTGATCGATCTGATTCCTTGTTATACCGTCGTTAGATATCCATGTTTGTTTGTGTATATCTTTATGAGGGAACATTGTAGATTTTATCAATAGGTTATTCGAAACTGCAAAGTCGATTAGCCTGTTTCCGTTGTCGTTAGAAGAGGCATGTAAGCTGTGCTTTCCAAACTGTAGTTGTGATGTTTCTTCTCTTCCTACTTTGGCGTTATAATCTCCTAGAACCAGCATCATATCTTCCTTTGGTATTTCATTTACTGTTTGTTCTAGTCGTTCATAGAAAGCATCCTTGGTCGCTTCTTCGGCTTCCTCGGTTGGTGCATGTACTGCTATTAGTGATATGTTGTACCATTTTCCACGCAACCGGATGGAGCATATTCTCTCATTTATGGGTTTAAAGGAGATTAGTTCACTCATCAGTTCTTCCTTGATAACAAAACCTGTTCCAAAATCATGTGTGTCCTCTTTCCCACTATATAGTACTACCGATTTACTGATCTTAGTGTTGCCAGAATTGAGCCACCTGATTTCCTGTACTGCTGTTATGTCCATTTTATATTTTTCCAAAACTTCAACAGCCAATTGGGCTGCACCTGGTCTATACCAGCTCAATACGTTCCAAGTACCTATATTCAAAAACATATTCCGTTGCCGTTGTCGTTTCCGTTGATCAGTCCATTTCCGAGGCTCCTGTTGAGGTTTCATAACAAGTGGGTTTTTACGAGATAAGGTTGTTAGCCTTATGCTCAACCCTCCTCCTTTATCCAGGCTTGGGACTGGCAACATGGTCGTAGGGCTACTCAATCCACCCCACCACTACATGCAGGCGGAGTTACTGAATAAGTGTTGCTGAATAACATTGAAAAAATTACTTTTTTTTTGTAAATATCTCGAAAAGTATTGGTTTCCGCATCATTTGGTTTTCAGGTTTTTTATTTACATAATGCATACTAATTAATAATAATGATTATAACTTTATCATTACTTTATACCAGCATCGTTTATTACTTCATAATTTTCAAATTAAAATATTCCGGTACACAGTATCGAGTTTTACCAAGAGTACCTTTTTGGTGTAAAATCGAATGATGTTTAAGTTCACTTGAAATTTTGATTAATAAATCTAACCTTAATAAAGTTATGTTCAATACTACTTGGTACGAACCGTATAACTAGCGCCCTCTATGAGAGTCAGATATAAAAACAAATTCATGGGATGTATCGGCTTCTAGAACATATTCGTACAAAATTTCATTACAATGTTTCCAGTAGTTTCGGCAAAATCGTAATATATGTGTATACATTTTTTTTCTTCAACGCCCAGGCCGGGGCATGAACATAGTATATGTTCAGCAGTTTCGTCTTCCACAGTCCGTTTGTTGGTTCAGACCTATTCTCCGAGGTGGTATCTTAGACGACAGTGCCCTGTAAGCAGTCCCGTTAAAATTCGCAGGTCATTTCTGCTCCATTCTAGGATCTGCTTAGTTGTGTTTCTCGAGGGTTTAGGTCAAAACGCCTTCGAGTGAGTTAACCCTGGTACATCGGACCAGTACGTGAGTATTTTTCTCTCCGTCCGGTCCGAAATAATTATTTTGGCAAACTTCGCGCCATGTCGGTGTCAATCGGTTGATGCGCTATGACGGAGGTACGGACGACAGCGATTTAAGGTAAACACTGCGGCATTTTATGCGGTTGTAATAGGAGCTATTTTGCAACAAAAATGTATAGTCACAGCGAACGAATCGCTGCGCTTGCGTACTCGCTCAATTCGTTTATTTACCAAACCAATCCAAATTCAAATCAGAGCGAATTCAACTCGAGTTGACACATCACTACTTCCTCAGTCGAAATCAGTGTGGGAACAATCAACTTCCAGATGTGTCATTTTGATTTCGACTGTATCCGGCTTCTTTAGGAGACAAAACTAATTTTATTTACATTTTAGGTAACATCAAATGGAAGATCGACCGAAGACGTTTCCATTATTGAAAATTCAGAAAGATATGGTAAAAACCCACTGCGGCAATACAACTTCTGTATGCGTTTCATATCCAAAACAAACTGTACTGCACCAGTTTAGTTTTCACGATGGTTTCTTCATCAATAACAATCTGAATATACAATCGCTGAATGTCCCTTATTTTCTGAGGTTACCTAAAAAGTAAGTGTACAAGCCAATCAGAAGCCGTTGGTTTCGTTAAAATGAAGTCTTTCTTATTAAGATAATAATCAACTTTCATATTTGGATTGTCATTTCACTTGAATGCGGTTTCTTTTAGAGTCCTCATTTAGTTCGAATATTAAATGACCTGCTGATCCAGCGAAGCGATGTTTGCCTATACGAGTGACGGCGTCGACGCACGTCGAAGAGATGGAGCCAGTGCCAGGATATGTTGGTTTCTAGCGTTTTTTGTGGCAAGCAGGAGTATTGAATTAATTGAATCGGAGAGGAGAGTCACTAACATCATTTATGTTTTTTGCTGCGCGAGATAACATACTTGGATTGGTGTGTCAGTTTAATACACTGGCTGATGGAGTATCATATTCGAATTGGGAAAATATTAAACATCAAATGTAGGACGCGAAATTTGAAATAATACATTTACTTTTAAAATATTTTTAACCGAAGCCACAATTATTGCTTTACGCATTAACTTTACATTTTAAAGTTAATTTATAATTGAAGGTACAGTTAAGATTTAAAATGCAAAAATAACCGTAATAATCACAAGTTAGACAGAGCTGTTAGCTTGAGCTGTTAAGCGTATTGCCAACATGGTCGAACTCCATGAATTATAAGTGTTACAGAAAAATCAGAATACTTTTCAGTTCATAACATTTCCTTAATTATGTAATTGCCTACATACAGTATAGACTATCAAGATACGTTTCGCTAAAATTAAGAAAATAATTTAATATCAAATTTCGAAAAAATTCAATTGATTCAACAAATCTTAGAATTAACAATAATTACCCTAAAGAGGATCACCTTTGACGTCTCTTCACCTCACACTCTGATGCTTGCTGTGGGGGTAAAAGGTTAGGCAACTACTAAAAAGAAATGTGGGAGGTAAGCCTCTTACCTTGGATGTTAACGAAGCCGCACATTGTAACTAATACGACCCTTTCAGCTGAAACACATTGACTCACTCCTTTTGTACCTTTTTCGACAATAACTTTAGGGAGTCTGAAGAACGGTTGTGACTCCAGTTTCGTCGGTATTCCAAATACGATTAGGAGAAAAATTATCTTTTTCTTGAATTACTGCATAATTCTTAAGAAACGAAAGAAACGAATCAACATTGGCTTTTTTGAAAGCTGATGCTCGTGCAATGCTGGTATTTTCTGGCTTTTGGTTGGAAAGTCTCGGATGACTCGGGAATAATCGCATTCACTCCATCCCAGCCATATTACTTCTTCGCGGAATTTAGAAATAGTCATTTTGTTGTTGGTTACTGTTGGGATTATGGATAAAAGTGACGGTATATTATTTAAGAATGAATGAAGATTTTATTTATTGAAAGATTTTATTTATCGAAATAGGAGTTTTCGGAAGTGTGTCTTAACACTATCAAGTATCGGAGAGAACTAACTGCTTGCGACCTACAGTTGTCCTATTTCATCCTGTAACATTTAGTGTTTTTCAGTCAATACAATGCTCGAATTGTACCTGGTTTTTATGACTCCTAGTTCCAATATTTTAAACTATACCTCTCGGAAATAATGAAATAAAACCTTTTTTAAGGGTAAAATTGTGTTCACTAAATGTTACTTAAAAAGGAAAACTTTTACTTTCAGAATAAAACATTTCAAATATTATATCTTAAAAAGAATGATTTTTGTATAGACGAACTCAATATTTCAACTGGTGCAATATAAAGTCGTTTGCGATTACCGATCCAACCACTAATTCGAATGCTAACTTTCTAAACCAATTAACCCCACAACGCACAGAAAAATTGTAAGATTTCATTTTATCCGATATATCGATATATCCTTTGTTTATTGTATTCAATAAAAGTTCTTTGTTTGATTATATCTCATGATCTTTTTTCTGAGTGACCATTTCTGGAACAAATTTGGTCGTCAACTTGAGAACGTCTCGTTTATCTCTCCATTTTTTCTACGAATATTCCAGTGTTACTTTCTTCGGCGATGTGTTCCCCTCGTTTTAGTTTCTTTTGTACATCATTCTTTGAATTATGCCTTCGGTTACTTCGCAGAGATCTCAGAATATAAAATTTTTTCTGCAGTAGTGCAGTTCCTAATTTGAAAGATGTAAAATAATTATCAACGAGAATTGTGCGGTTCTTGCTTGATGATATTTCTGTTAACTTCAAAACGATATTAAAGGGTACCGAATGTTATTGATTTGGTTCTTTTTCTTGTCCATGTTAGACTCATATGCCGAATTCGTCGATTCGCAGAAACAAATACTCAATTCGCGATATGATCAAAGTCAAATCGACTCTCCTAACGAAAACCATTGTAACTCAGAAATTGTACTTTGGAGAGAAAAAACATTTAATCTTTGAATGGATATCAAAAATCGCCGAATTACTCAACAAATGTAGAAACTGTTTAGAGGCTTAATTTCGAGTATAATGATCTATATTATGGAAAATTTGATGACATTCCAAATATATTCTTGGCTCCAAGTGAGTTACTATGGTTTTTGTTGTAACTTTTGAAGGTAAATATAATATACTATTCAACGGTTTATTCAATATTACAACTTTTTTAATGCATCTTTTTCAATAATAAATATAATCTTCAATTGCTTCGTCTTGAAGATCTTCATTATTTTCAACTTAGTCCTCGTTACTCTTTTTCCTAGAGTTCTTAGAGCCTTTCCCAGAATTTTTTCCCACAACTTCAATTTCCAAGTGTGCAATTAAGAAATGAACAGACCTCGAACACAACTAAAAAATGCTGTTGATCCAGGAAAACAACATTTATTTCTTAGAAACAGCTTATCACTTAAATGGAAACTACTTAATATTATTTATTTATTACAGCAAGAAGAACTTCCATGACACTTGCTATTACATTTGATATTGCTCGAAACACATTTACACTTTTTTATTTTGGCATTGTTTCTTGCAATTACATCTTGTAAACCCTTGCTTGGACATAGTTTCCTTAGCTGCAATTTGTCTCATTGAAGATGACGATTATGGAATCTTCCGCACTTATAAATTTACTTTGAGGTAACTGTAAGAGAGATTTTTGTTTGAGTACACCAGATCATTACGCAAAAACGAAAACATTACTAACCTGAAACTCGTTTCTAGTATACATTTTTTCCAAAACGCCATTAGGTGTACCTAGTTTATAAAAACCATTTTCTTCAGAAATGACCATAGCCATAATATTACTGTAGCTTAACATCGTATTCGCCTGCCTTTTTAATCCATGTGCGCTGCCAGTTCTATTGGTCTCGATTAATTCCGTCCGGTCATTAAGTTCTATGAAACAAAGTAAAATTAGGTAAATGACAAGAATCCACTCAAAACCTGTCTCGAAAAGAAGATTGTATGCTAGGTTTCAATGGACAAACTTACCCGATAATTTCAACCTCTTCGGTGCTACTCAAATTATTTTCAAAATCCTCTATTTCATGTTGCATTTCGGGATTCAAGTGTCCGCCCCTGTTGCCATCTCTTGTATCCCCAGTATCATTTTGTTCATTTAAAACTTCCATCGTATTTTCGGTAGTGCCAATTGTGTCCCCATTTGCTTCGGTTTCAGGTTCTATGGTAAAAGTTTTTGTTGGATTCGTTACAGTATTTTCTACGTATTCCTCCGACAATAATAATTTCTCTGTCTTCCTCTCCTTGCAAGCAGGATTTAGAAGAGGAAGGAGATGTATGGATCAGGTCTTTTCCTTACGAGGTATAGTCGAAAAATTCTGGGCTAGAAGTCAGAAGGTCTATTGCGCTTTTATAGACTTGGAAAAGGCCTATGACAGAGTGGTGAGGAGTGAATTGAAGAGCTTAGTGGATGAAGATGTTATGAGACAATTAAGTGGAATCGAGATAATCAGCTGTAAAGTTTTTAACTTGCTCTTTTTCTCTACATAACACAATCCACAGTTTTTTTGCATGTTGTTGTAGTTTGATTATTTAAAATATTTGTGCCTTATTGACTTAACTGTATCTTGTCAAAAAAAGACAATTTATAGCACATGACATCTTCTTTCATCTACATATTTCCAAGACATGAGTTGAAAAACATGTTATGTCCATGTTCAACATCAACATTAAATTAAATTTACATCATTAAGGAATAGGATTAGATTTATTGAAATCAAACAAATACAAGAAACATATTTATTGAACAGATCTATAATAACATGATTAAAAAATTAATACAAAATCATGGTAAGAGATTTTTTTCATTTTCCGTTTGGATCACTGATTCGTAAAAATATTTATATTCATTTTTGATGTAAGGAAGTTGCTGTTGTAAGTTTTGAATTTTTTCTGAAGTCAAGCTAGCTCCGGTTTCAGTGGTCCTTTCCAGGTCAACTTCTTCAATTTGGACGGGATTCATCGCACCACGATTCTGTTTCAACAAGTTGACTTTCTTGAAAGGAGTATACGGATCATAGCAATCCTTGTACAGGTAAGAGCCAAATTCTTCAACTCTTATCCATTTTACCTCATCTCGGAAAGCTACTTTTTCATTGACAATGTTCTTTTTTCGATTGATGAGGTTCAGTTTTTTTGGGAGGTCTTTAAAATTTCTGAAGTGAGAAGTCATATAGGTAACATGGTTGTTTCTTCCACTGTTCTGTATAATATCTCGATATTGGTCCGGAAGGAATATGGTCTCATGTTTCCTCAAATTTATTTCGATTCTTCCAAAATCTCAATCACTATCAAGATAAGAATGACCCACTTCGGGAAATTTATGCTCAATCACCTTGAAATAACCTTTAAGAATAAGGTACTGGTACAGGAATAACATTGTTGCATTCTTGTTCTGGCCTGAGCAAGAGTCTGACCAGATAATGAGATGATCTATACTCCTCAAAGAGTCATCAAATCCGATTAGGGTTAGTAGAGAGCTAGCCACCTCATTGCTTCCCCGACAAGCAACGTTTTCAGTCCACGTAAAGAATCAAGCATAATCCTTTGAGTGAGTAATAACGTGCACACCGAGATTATAGAACCACATCTGCCTCAAATAGAACGCCTTGCTCACACTGAGCTTAGGGAGAGGCATGGTCTGCTGTAAATCGACTGTAAGGTAAGCAACATCCCTTCTTAGTTTGGATGATTCTCGGTCAAATTTTTGCAAATCAAATGCTTCTCGATAGCTTGCAGCATGATTTTCATTGACTTGTCCCATTTCACAGGTGCTGCATGTGTCGCTTCTTGGATGACCAAACGATAAATTAAATTTGGAAGAAAAGATATGACGGTAAGTGCACTCGGCGACTTTGAAATTTTCAGGCTTTCCATCATTACTGACTTCTGCTAAATAAAGTTCATACATTTTTTTTATTGAAAGCAAAGGAGACAAGTACTTTTTGTGAATGTTTTTATTCCTCGAAAAATGTGATTCTTCGCAAGGGAAACTTCTAATATGACTTTTGATGTATTCTGAAACTTGTGCAGCTATCTTGTGAGGCCGATTTGTATGTTTGCCTCGCCGGTCGGGAGGTGGGACACTATAACCAGCCTTTATTGATTTTTGGATGTGATCAATTTTTCCCCTGCCAACTCTAAAAAGAGCTGCCAAAGCAGTTTTGCACACACGGACATTTTCACGCTCATTTTTCACTAAATAGGTAAAAGATGAGGTCTTGTGGGTCTTAGCTCCTGTCCTTTGCCTTTGCACAGGCAATCTTGAAATGCAGTTATACAAATAGGCATTTTTTGCATTCGTGTCTAATTTATAAAAATCGAAGAAGATATGCTCTCGTTGATGCCGGTTAAATTTGTCATTGCAGTGAAATGGGCATTTGTTATTACATAACATTCCCAGAGTTGGGGTTTTCTTTTGAATTTCTTTACCTGAATATGATAAGTAGGCTTCTCCTTTTTCCCTCAAAATGGCTGCTTTGTTCTTTTTCCAGCACTGCGGATTGCGTTTTCTTTTTCTAGAGGTGTTATCTCTAGGAAGATATACTTTTTGTTTCTCTTTTGGAGTTAGATTTTGGGTGGTCAAAACTGCAGGGAATTGAACTGCTTGGTTTTCACATGCTGAATCAGAGCTCTCACTCCCATCAGTTTCGCTGTAGGGAACTAGAGGAGTTGACAATACATCAGGCATAACATCTTGACCAACTCTGAAACATTTAATCTTAAGTATGTTTCGTCGCTTACTACTTGTAGTAGCAGTATCTTTGGATGAGGATGACTCGGAGCTTGGTAGATACTCATCACTGCTCTCCTCAACGTCTGCAAGAAAAGCTGAAAAGAAGAAGAAGAAAAAAAAGTTTAAATGTTGTTTCAACTAAGGTTGCTCATTTTCTAACAAAAGTTGAATGAAAGGAAACTTTTAAGGTAGTTATTATGTACGAAAGGTAACTTACTTTCATAAAATTCTTTCATCGAATTTTCTTGGTCGGTGCTCTTCCCTTCCTCAGAAGGGTCTTGAAGGGCTGAGTCTCCGCTTAAGTCGCTTCGTAGATCTTTATTCTGAGAATCTGGAATGTAATTAAAACACAATCTTAACGCAATCGTTTAGTAATGAGTGCTCTTAGTGAACATATACATACAAATTTTTGTACAGTCCCGCTAAACCAAACTAGTATTATTCCGAATTTTCAGAGTAATCAAATCAACTTTCTTTTTTTTTTCATCTTTTTATTTTTTATTTTTTTTTTCATTATGTAAGGCAAAAGAATTTATTTTTTAAATTTGTTAGAATTTTATTTATTTATTATAAGGCGAAAGAATTTATTTTTTAAATTTGTTAAAATTTTATTTATTTATTTTTATTTTATTAGAAAAATACTAACATGTCTATGGTTAACATGTAATATGAACTATTGTTTTCGTAGAACACATGCCACCCTTTTTCTGATAATGCTTTTAATCTTATTTTTATTCGGTTTCTTCTAAAAGTTCCGGACCTTTAAATTTGTATTTGTTCATTCTAATAAATGAGAAAAAGATAAATAACTTGTTACCCTCAAACAAACCGAAAAGCCGACAAGTGTTGTTGTCTGGAAGCTCCCCTATATTCTCAAAAAGAAAACGTGGAAAAAGTACCTTCTACGTTATTTTGCGGGAATCCGATATTGGCAAAGGATACTGTTTCATCCAATACCAAATCTTGTTTTCTAATAAATGTTTCTATCTAATTAAGTAAGATAATCTTACACTTTTTTAAGTAGTTGTTTTGTTTACAAATAAAACACTTTTCATAAAAACTTCATTGGTAAATTAATGTTATTTTAATTTTCGTTCCCCGTAATCCGACTGTAAACCGAATTACTTATACTAGTTAGGAAAAGCGAGGATGTACTCTATTATTTACTAATAAACACAAAGTATAACCTGTTGCATACAATTTATCAAATTTAATTTGTTTGCACTTACCGCTTGAGTTCCTGTTGTCACAAGAATCACTTTTCAATCTTTTAAGAGCTTCCCTAACCATACGTTTTCCTCTTGATTCCATTGTAGTTATTAAAACTATTTTCCGAGTATTATTTTTTGGGAGAGAAACTATTAAGACATACGTTACACGTTGGAGAAGATGTTTATAAACTACCTAAAGGTTATCCATGCAACTAAAACCTCATGTTCGTTAGTGGAAGAACATGTCATGATATTCAAGGTCGTAACTTTTAAAGTGGAAGAAGATGTCTTGTACCCATAGCACGTTCTTCCATTAACAACACGGCATCGACCTGTGCACATAACAACTTCATCCACTGAAAATAGCTTTATTTGAAAGGTTAGCGAAAAGGGGAAACATGCTATGTTTAAAGGAGAGCATAACATGTTCATCCACATGAAAATCTCGATTTCCTCAAAAATGTCACTTAACATGTTCATCCACTAAGCTCTTCAATTGTGGTCTACATTGTCTATGTATGGGGTAAGTGGTAGTTTAATACGAGCACTAAAATCACTTAACGAGGGTTCCACTGCTTGTGTCAGGATAAACGGAGCTTGCACGGACTGGTTTAACATCGAAAAAGGTGTGAGACAGGGATGTGTGGCTTCGCCATGGCTGTTTAACTTATACATAGACAATTGTTTAAAAGATCTGAAAGAGAGTGCGTATGGATTAAAAATGAATGATTTGATCGTCAAATGCCTTCTTTACGCCGATGATCAAGTCATATTAGCGTTATCTGAAAAGGAGTTGCAGGCGATGGTTAATGTTATGCATGATTCCCTGAAAATCAAAGGGATGAAAATAAATGTGAGCAAAACGAAAGTAATGGTTTTTGAAAGAGAAGAAAGCATGACAAACTGTGGAGTTTCGATTGGGGGAGAAAGAGTTGAACAAGTTAATGAATTTGTGTACTTGGGTTCAAAATTTACGAGAGGTGGAAAGTATGACAGTGACATTAAGCAAAGGGTGTTGGCAAGAAAACAAATGGCACTGCATAGCTTTATAAACAACCAGAAAGTGTCAAAAAGGCACGTCTGGCGGTGCATAGAGGTGTGTTGGTTCCTACACTTATATATGGTAGTGAATGTTGGGTTTGGCAGAAGAAGCATGAAAATAGGATTAATGCTGCGGAAATGAGTAGTCTGAAAAGTATAGCCGGAGTGACTCGGTTGGATAAAGTTAAAAAAAGTGAGATAAGAAAACGCTGTGGTGTAAAAGAAGATGTGGTCACAAAGATAGATAAAGAAATGCTTAGATGGTTTGGTCACGTAGAAAGGATGGATGAAGGAAGATTGACGAAACAAATTTATAACGCGAGTGTGAATGGACAAATTGGTAGAGGTCGACTTTGGAGAACATATCTCGATCAGATCAACATTGTTTTAAAGAAAGGCCAGGGGCCGTATTCTCGCCAAGTGAACTTTTGATGCGTATTTGCATTTCTAGTGTTTCGTGCGTTTTGGTATTCTTGACCCGTGAAAATTGGCGCGTATACGTTTTTAAAGCGAATGTTTACAGCAAGCGCTTTTTATCATTCGTTTTGGCGGTTTTGGCGTTTGTGACGTCTAATAGCTGAATTTTAAATAATCCCAGAAATAAATCAATTTAATTTGAATTATTCATAATGGAAAATGAATTGGTACAGTTGATGTTAATTGATGTAATCGAAGATGTAGAATTAAGAGATAGGAGAAGATATAGAAAACGCGGGAATCCGTTTCACAGCCATCAGTTTCAAGATGTGTAAATGAAGTTGTGGAGGTGCTCAACCGTGAAGAAATTTTTCAAAGATTCGTGAAATTCCCTGCTAACTTTGACCAATTGAATGAATTAAGAATGGAGTAAGCTAACAAAACTGACCTGTGCATGATGAATGAGTACAATAATTGCAATTTTTGAATTATAGATTCTACAGAAGATATAATTTTCCAGGAGTAATAGGCTGTATTGATTGTACACATGTAGCCATCTATCCGCCAAAAATTCACGATGAAGAATACCTTGAGAATATCTACGTGAATCGGAAAAACTACCATTCCATAAATGTCCAATTAATTTGTGACTACAATCTAAAAATAACAAATGTAAATGCGCGGTTTCCAGGAAGTACAAAAGATGCGTTCATTTGGAATAATTCAAATGTTCAAACTATGCTGACAAGATTACATGAAACTGGAAATACCAATTATTATTTATTGGGTATGCATATAAATTATTTTATTATCCTTATATATATTATTTTCGAATCAACCATTTCTTATAAATTATTTCTGAAAATATTAATTTCCATCAGGTGATTCTGGATATCCACTGAGAACATGGTTGATGACACCTTTAGAGAATGAACCAGAGGAAGGTACTCTAGAATATATTTATAATAAAGAGCAAAAAATTATCAGAAGCTTGATTGAGCGTTGTAATGGGGTTCTCAAGATGAGGTTTCGCTGCCTGCTCAAACACAGGGTTCTACATTATGCCCCCGAAAAAGCCAGTAAAATCATAAATGCTTGTGTTGTGTTACATAATTTGTGTATCGAACACAATATTCCTCAACCAGTTGGTGATGAAAATCAACAAGCAGATTTTGAAATATATGCTCCACCGATTAATATTAACGAAGACAATAATATTCCAAGAATCAATCCTGAATTGGCAGCTGGTAGGAGGCTAAGATCAAATATTATTCGAAGTCTCCCAAGCTGATGATTAATAATTATATAAATGTAAAATCACTCTCATCGGTCATAAAGATACTAATACCAAGACGTTGTCTTAATTTCATTAAATATTTATTAATGTATATGTAGTTTTGATTTTAATTTATATTTTTTTTCATTCAAGCGCATAGAAAATGCGGCTCTATGTCCCATTAATCGAATTATAATTATTATAGTTAATCAGATCACGGTCCCTTTTAGCGGCAGACTCCTATAGTAGTATGAGTCGCGGCCCTTGGGTGTGGGAAAATTTTGAAGACCATGGGAAAATGCGTGTGAGGGTGGTGCCGCTGAAAAGGGACCGCGCTGTAAAATCACCTACTAATTATTTATCTATTGATGGGAGAGCGCCATTCTATGAAGATTGTGCTGGAAACGTGCTTGAAGAGGCAGTGGTCTAATTATCTGCTAATTAATCACCAATTAATAGGAGAGCGGCACTCTTATTCGAAGACCGTTGAGAATATGATGGAATACTCAAACGGACCATACTATATTGATTTTAGAAATCAGATAAATGGAACATATAATAAATGGAAAAAATTAAACAAAATGATCATTTTTCTTAAATTTACATGAATTTACTGAGAACAACAAATGATATTGAATATAAAATGGAAACTATCACAATATGCTTTCAGCAATTGTTTCCAATGCAGCAGCAATTCTCTCATTAGCAGATGCATTTCTTTCCTCAGCATCAGCTTGTCTCTCACAAGCATATACTTTCCTCTCTTTTGCAATAGCAATCCTTTTTAAAATTTCAATTTTTTCATTGAAGTATTTCCTTTTCAAAGAGATTTTTTCTTCCATCCCAACTTTAAAATCATTTACTGCATCAACAGTGTTTCTTAAAGTTGAAGATCTTTTTTTTTTGGAATGGGTTTTTTTGAAGAATCTATAACGGCCATTTCTTTAACATTTTCTGCAACTGGTTGTTCCGCCTCTACAATAAAAATGTTGCCTTGTTGGTGGGGTTGGTCCTCATCATGATTGTTCAATAATTGATAATCATCAAAATCAAAATCTATAGCAGAATCTGCTGTTTCTTTGTGACCCTCAATTGAAACCACCATGACAATATCGATTATGTCTTCTTCTATTTTCGATAAGTCTTCTTCAATTGGGGGTCCACCGCCGGTTCCTCTTGCATGCCTTTTCTTGGCGCTCACTTTACTTTTTGTTCTGGACTTCAGGTCTTGCCAAGTCTTGATAAAAATATACATATAGGTAATTATATAAAATAAATCAACGCGGGGCCCAACTTTACCTTTCTCCAACCCTTCCAATCTCTGGCTGCACCAGGCATGCTATTCAGTATCGCACCTATCTCCATCCATTTCCTCTGAGCATCTTTATAAGTAAACTGGTTGTTGAATTTACCGGATTAAAGATTATTGTTTTTCTTCAGATACTCAATTAGTATGTGTTGTCGCCTTGATCAAATAACTTGCCTTTTTTCAGTAAATATCTCAATTTTAGTCCAAAAATATTTTGACAATCTTTCTTGACAAATTTATTCTGACAACTTAACTTCAAAATACAACAAAACAAATATATATATATATATATATATATATATATATATATATATATATATATATATATATATATATATATATATATATACACAAGATCTTCTATACAGGATCTTCTGAGGATTTTCTCTTTTTCACATTCTCCCCCCTGCTATAGGAACTATTTTCCTCTAGCTCCAATCGGCAAATCTTAGTGACTGGTCTTCTATATTCCGATGTAGCTGTCTTCACATCTACCACACGGATCCTACTATCTGGTCCTGGATGAATGGCAGTAATTCTGCCCATTTTCCATTCGTATCTGGGTGCGTTGTCGTTGACAAGTACAACTATATCATTTACCTTGACTGGTTCGCTATCACTAGTCCATTTACTTCTTTTTGTCAAGGTTGGTAAATAATCTCGAACCCATCGTTCCCAGAATGAATTAGCTAGCATTGTCGATTTCCTCCATTCTCGTCTCAGGTTGATTGAATTCGGATTTATGAGTGGTACAGGTCCATCACCATCACAGGAACCCAATAGAAAGTGATTAGGTGTCAGAGCATCATAATCGTTAGGATCTGTTGAGACTTTCCTTAATGGTCGGGAATTAACAATTTTTTCCGCTTCCACAAAAAATGTTTGTAGAGTTTCATCTTTTAGGGATTGGCTATTCAACACTTTCCCAATAGTACGCTTAACAGAGCCAATCAACCTCTCCCAAGTTCTCCCCATATGAGCAGCTGTGGGTGGGTTGAATCTGAAGTCGATTCCTCTTGATGTCATGGAATTTATAACTGCAGATTTGTCAAAACTTTTCAAGGACTCCTTAAGTTCTTTGGCAGCTGCAACGAGGTTTGTGCCATTGTCGCAAAATATTGTTTTGGGTTTTCCTCTTCTTCCTGCCATCCTCATTATGGCCATCACTGCCGAATCGCCATGCAGAGTATGCGATATTTCGAGATGTACGGCTCTTATAGCTAAGCATGTGAATATTACTCCCCATCTCTTTTCTCTTCTCCTGCCTACCGTCACATAAATGGGCCCAAAATAGTCCATTCCGACATTTGTGAACGGTCTCACCTCTCGATTTAATCTGACTGCAGGAAGTTGTCCCATTATAGGTGGTGAGGGTTTAGCTCGTTCATTTTTACAGATCTGACATTTCAAAAAAACTGATTTCACCGCTGCTCGTCCATTAATAATCCAGAATTTTTGTCTTATATCGTTCAAGACCAGTTCCACTCCTCTGTGACGGAATTTCTCATGATAGTGATGGATCAGCAGTTTGACATAATCGTGTTTCGGGCTTAAGATTATGGGTTGTTTCGTCCTGTCCGATAATCCTTCGGCTAAACTTGTTCTTTCTCCAAGAACTAACAATCCATGTTGGATTTCTGGACACAAAGAATGCAACTTACTCTGCGGACTCAGAGGCTTTCCATTTTTTATACAATGAATATCTTCCAGAAAACATTCTTCTTGTGTCTGTCGAATCCAGTGTATCTCAGCTTTTTCTATTTCAGGCACAGTGAGTTCTGACGGAAATACATAATTCACTCCTTGTATCTTGTTCTTCATAATATTTGTGAATCTAATAATCCAAGCAGTTGATCTTATCAACCTCAGCCACTTCGAGAACCTCTTGACATCTAGAAGTATACCAGTCAAGGTAAATGATATAGTTGTACTTGTCAACGACAACGCACCCAGATACGAATGGAAAATGGGCAGAATTACTGCCATTCATCCAGGACCAGATGGTAGGATCCGTGTGGTAGATGTGAAGACAGCTACATCGGAATATAGAAGACCAGTCACTAAGATTTGCCGATTGGAGCTAGAGGAAAATAGTTCCTATAGCAGGGGGGAGAATGTGAAAAAGAGAAAATCCTCAGAAGATCCTGTATAGAAGATCTTGTGTATATATATATATATATATATATATATATATATATATATATATATATATATATATATATATATATATATATATATATATATATATATATATATATTTGTTTTGTTGTATTTTGAAGTTAAGTTGTCAGAATAAATTTGTCAAGAAAGATTGTCAAAATATCTTTGTACTAAAATTGAGATATTTACTGAAAAAAGGCAAGTTATTTGATCAAGGCGACAACATTTGGTGACCCCGACGTGATCACGACTATGGAGAAAGATAAAAAAGCCAGGCGAGAAGGAGCCGGTCTGAATCGTCATCTTTCAGCAGACTTCGTATGGCCAGATCATTTTGGAACTACCTCTACTAGAAATATTGAATCCGAACAAAAATTTCTTTCTTCTCTTGTATTCCAGTTTCCCAGAGAGGTGATTTGTTCCAGGACTGACAGATCTTTATTGTATGTCCCAAAGATAGTATGGAATAGGACCTGTGATGCTATGTGTTCAGGGAAGTTTCCCTCCATCTTCAATGTTAGCCCGCTCGACAAGTGATATGCATAGAACCCACCGTTTCCTGATACGTTGAAATGTTTCAATATCTCGTCTCCTCCAACCCATATTGTTGATGCTCCGTCAGATATAATTTTACCGTCTTTATCTGTAGAATGTCTCCATATCGTTCTCAAGATGTTTATAGGAAAACACATCCTATGTGCTTGTCGGCTCGTGGTACAGCATAGAACATCGGCAAGTACATTTATCAATGGAGCAACCTCCTCAGCACGCCTGTCTTTTACTGCTTCAAGGATTTCATCGATTGCAGGGATGTGGGCCATCATTCTCTTACAGGCATTTGTCCATCGATCCCTGTATCTCCTATCTATCTGTCCTTATGTGTAGCAACAGTGCCGTGAGCGGCCCCACGCTGTGAGACATTGAGCTTCTTTTTTTAGGTGGATATGTACATCCTTCTAAAAAAATGTGATGAGCCCCCGTTATGCCGTATTTTAACACAGGAAAAGCGTCAGAACCTGGACCAGTTTTTCTGAGCGGGAACATCCTGTGACCTAGTCTTAGCTCAATCTGTCTTAAAAGATTAGCTGTAAAAAACTCCAGGTAAGGCATAGCCATACCATACCAATTATCTCCATCGTTTGGTTGAAACCTTTTCCATTGGAGGCCATTATCAATTGCTGCGCTTTTTACTGCATCTACAGCTGTTTGATAGGGAATTGTATACTGCTTGCCCATTGATGTTATTGTAAACGTCTGCTTTGCTTCTGCTTTGGCTCTTGTGCTGCTTGTAGTCCCATTTGCCTCTTGCCTTAGTATTGTGAAACAAGCGAAGAGTATGTTGGTTTGCTGTTGCGCTACTGAAATGTTGGTGAAATCCGGGTTTTTCTCGAAGGCGGCTTTCATCAATTTTTCATATGCAATTATTAGAAATTTTAAACATTTGATCTTTTTGTCAGGGTTTTGCTCTGTCCGCGATCTTTTGGTCTCGTGTATTTCAGAACCGTCATATGGGTCCACAACTCTAACTCTTTTTGCGGCCTGTTCAAACGTTGGCTCCTCTGCGGGGATTTCCATTGATGTTGAAGGATCTGACATGACTTTGCTTTTAGATCTTTTAAAAAATATAGTTTATAGAGTCTGTTTTTTTTTGGCTTTCCGTTATATGAGACATATTTTTTTATGAATACCTATATAACAATTATTGAGTTTATTACTTTTTCTGAATTTTCGAATGTCATTCGCGGGAAATTTCTAATTTGACAATCATTCAAAAGTTCATAGAACGTGATCTAACGGATCAATTAATGTCATTCGTGAAATGTTACAGTGGTGCCAGATTTTGTGATCCCATGTTTTCCTTCGTATACGTTTCGAGAAACGAGTGGTTGTCAAGAATACCACATCGGAAAAGTACTCGCACATGAACCATTCGTTTTGATGCGTATACGTCAAAAAGTTCACTTGTCGGGAATACGGCCCAGGTCAAGAGTACCAACAACCGAAGAGCATGTATGAGAGCACTGATGAAAGTAGAAAAAGCAAAAGATGTGTGTAAGAACCGTAGCAAGTGGAAGGAAGTGGTCTCTGCCTACCCCTATGGGAAAAAGGCGTGACTTTATGTATGTATGCAATTTTTCAACTATTTGTAGTGGTAAGTCAGAGTCTTTAAGGCCATTTATCATGAAAACTCTAAATAAAGCTTTATATGGAGTTCTTCGAATACCTTTGTTGTAGGACGTATTTTTTTCATCTGTACAAATCGTAAGCCCTCGGACCATTTAGTCGAATTGTTTTCATTCATCCAAGCAATAAATATATCACGTACGTCTTGATTCACCCTCTCCACAGATCCTTGATCCTCAGAATGACGTGGTTTTCCGTGAATACATTTTTGCCTCAAACATATTTGCTAAGTTAGTGATTAGTAGAGAATGGGCCGGTTCACGCCACTTTTTTTCAAGATGGCCGCCATGAAGAGTGAGGGGAAATGACATATGACATTGTTGACATATGACATTGTAGCCTTTGTTAACATATGACATTGTTGCCATTGTTGACATATTACATTGTTTGCACACGGCATTGTTGCCATTGTTTACATAGGGCATTGTTGACATATGACATTGTTGACATGACATTGTTGCCATTGTTTAGGGTATTGTTGCCATTGTTTACATACGGCATTGTTGACTGCCATTGTTTACATAGCGCATTGTTGACATATGACATTGTTGACATATGACATTGTAGCCATTGTTTACATACGGCATTGTTAACATATGGATTCAAATTCCCCTTATACTTAAATACTATGAGACTACTTATTTTTTTATCTAAAGTCATTACGGAATTTTGAAAAATATGGGAAGCAAGATTTTCGATACATAATCTTTATTACATTCACATATTCATTGTATTTAAATCAATTTTCGGTGATAATGTATTATTGTATCGATCGTCGGTAAAAACATCGAAACCATGACAATAAAAAAAACCCCAATAATCTTTTTTAAAAATAAAATTACTAAATAAAATCTTAAGAGTACCAACGACCAAGAACTCTAATGCAAGTAGTTCATTGTATTTAAATCAATTTTCGGTGATAATGTATTATCGTATCGATCGTCGGTAAAACATCGAAACCATGGCAAAAAAAAACCCCCAATAATAATCTTTATTAAAAATAAATTACTTATAAAATCTTCACGAGATAAAGCGTATCGTATTTAATCCTAAAAAACAAAAAAATGACTACAGCACAGCTTGCAACTAAAAAGTAAAATTCTTCTTTTTTCTTTTAATACAGGCCGTCACCAGCCATAACATTTTCTTTTTCAGCAACAACCATGTGTTTATGGCTCTATTGGTAAACACATTAATGACAGAGACCTAAAATACACATTTTTAGCATTATAAACTTTTAAAACTTTTTTGTGGTTACAACCCAATATATTATTTAAAATATATTATTTAAAAAATAAACCTCAAAGCAAAAAACATAGTCTATCTTGACACTTAAAAGTGTAAAAGATGTACCTGAAAGAAAAGATAATGGAGTACTTACCAAGACAACTGCTACGCACGATACAAACAGGTAAAGAGCTCACTAAAGACAGGTAGACAAGTGGTAAACATCGTATAAAACATGCACATGTATGGGTATTTCTTATGAAATCTCGAAATTTGGGATATTATTGAATTTTTTTTTTTTATAAACTTAGATATTTTTTCGCGGAGATCAGAAAAGTTGCTTTTAGAGATCTGTCCAGGGGTATTGGTCTTCCATATTTTTGTATATAACTTTGTATATAACTCTTTCTTCACGGGTTTACGAACTGTCTTTTTTTTCCCATCCTTTTCAAATAAACTGACTTCATAAATCCATTGTTGATAAGTCACAAACTGATTAGGCATTCCAAAGTAGTAGTATTCCAAAGAGCGTTCCTTGCAGGTTGAACATTCCCTGAATAGACATTTTGTGGAATGCACATCGCAGGTTATTGTCGCTAAAATTGAAGTCACGTTACGAAATTTCAATGCTTTGACTTCATGCAATTTAGATATCATCAATTGAATATTGGCATGCTGTATGCATTGACAAGTATTTCGGGTATTCACGTTTTGCCAAGTAACCCAAAAGGGTCTGAATCTGCAAAAGGTTGATAAGCTTATCTTATAATTGACCGTGCTTAAAAACTTTTTGTGTAAATTTTGAAGTGTATCATATAAAACACGCTTTTGTTTAGTTTTACCATTTTTTGATTTAAGATAGTCTTTTTTCCCCGGGCACATCCTTGAGTTTTCATCTTTCTCCAAAAATTTAATTACATCTTCCTTTACCTTCATCATTTTATCGCTTATTTTTCGAGGCTTTTGTCTTTTGAAAGTATCATGTTTAAAAAAAGGTTTCGATGCATGAAGTAACTTATATTTCTGCAATGATTTCAATTTCAACATTTCGTAATATTTTTTCTTTTTTTCATGTTTCTTTCCAAGATCTTTGTAACTAGTCTCTAGATCTCTTGTTAACGCTTCTCCAAAAAGTAATTTCTTCTTCACACTCTCAGGAACGTTTACATTCTTTAGAAGCGCATCTACTTTAGTTCCAGGCGATTCGGGGTCAGTTTTTTTTGTTTTCATTCTCAAATATCTCTTCTTATATTTTTCGCTTAACTTCACTGCAATCTTTGCATACAAAATAGCTCGTCGCCTTCGCATCTGTCGTCTATTTCGAGCAGCTACATCTTCTCTAATTTGCTGCACAACTGATACTGGACTTGGCGGAGGTGTATCATCAATTATTCTTTGTAAATTTTGGTGTGCTATGGCTATATTAATCCTATACACTTTACTATTTTCTTTCCATTGTTTTCGCTTTCGTCTAAGTTCTCTAGCATTCATATTAATAACTGGTTTAACTTGACCTTTCTCTTTTTTCTTTAAATATTTTAATCTTTCTTTTTCCCGCAGTTTTTCTAAAGATTCAGTATTATTTTTCATTTTTTCTCGCCTTTTTCTATCATACTCTTTCTTTTTTATTTTTTTTTCTGCATCACTCAACTTCTTTTGTCGTGCCATTTTGCTTCCACATACATGCACCTGTTTTAAATTAAATACCGTGAAATACAAGTTGCAAGAAATAAATAAAAAATCTAAAAAAACCGCAAAATACTGGATAAATCATTCCCTCACATGGCCGTCATTCTCTCACTCATTCCTCACTCCTAAATGCAGTGGGGGAATGACTGTGAGGGAATGACGAATTTTAACTTAAGCCACAACAAAACCGACACATAACCTCAATTTGCTTGTTACATTTCGAATATGTATTTTACTCCCAAAAACGCATAAAACCAACAAATTTTAATGATAGATATTAAAATGCTTAATACATTCATATAACGTGAGGTAATAATCGTCATAAATTTAACTTTTAACAATTTTTCACAAAATATTTTTTTACACGAACTCACCTGCGGTTAAGAAGAAATCGCCATCTTGAATCATTTAAGAGTGTTGCCAGGTACTAAAAACTTAAGGTTGCGTTCCTAAATATCGTTTGACACGTTCAGAAATCGAATATTCGTAATAGGATGAGGGAATGATTTTATTTAGCGGGACATATTTAAAATCGAATTATTGTTTTTATAAATTCGTTGTTGTAAGATGGAAGCTTTTATAGACAATAACAAACATCTATCTAATATATTTGCATAATTTTATTATTAAGAATATTGATATATTTCAGATAAAAAGGCATTTTAGTAATATTTTTGAACTAAGGGACAAGGTGAGGGAATGATTTGCACGGTAACAAAGGAGCCATATCTTTTTTTTCTTTAGAGGAAAGACGTTTTATTTTTAAACAATAGCGGTATAGACAGCGTACATTCAAATGAAAAAAAGACTTATGTAGTTAATGCATATCACTCGGCACTAATGGCTCGGGAATCAAATTTCGAAATTTGATGAGAATTACCCGTATACAAAAATAATGCAGATGATCGACCCGCTCTAGTCACTACCTGTCGATGTCACTTGATATTCCATGTCAGCAATAGCATCAGTTATTGAATCGAACTAACAAAAATTAGCCTAAGTCCTCATGATGACAAACGGTATTTATTGCCTGGGACTATCGATACTCTTCCTTGGGGTCATCATAGTTTGAATGAATATAATATTTCTTTTTTTCAGCCTAGCACATCTCTATACGTAACACGTTGATGGACACTGCGTCGACAGTGAGATAACGTGTTGTGACACTGAGCGTATTTTGCAAACAAAGATACAAAAATTGCTGAATTTCATTCACCAACAATAATTCAGTTAACAAGTCAGTTTTTTTCATGTTTTAAAAAAAAATCAGATGATGCCTATTGACGTTGTGTCACATCACATGTATATCTGTATATGTATAGTGACATAACGTCAATAGACGTTTTTTTGTCAGATAATGTTTATTGACATTTCACAATTAGAAACACATGAGTACAAAAAATGAAATGATATTATGCTATTTTTCTTCATCATGCCATGTTTCAAAACATTCTGGCATAGTGGCGGCTTCGTCGGGCAACCTTTACATCTATAACTGGTCTCCTTCTGGATCTTCTTCTTAGTACAGGCCCTGCATTTCAAAAACGAAGTTTTTCTATTACTGTTAGGGGCGAGGGGTTTCTTTTAGGCCAATGCCCAGACGGGGCACTTGTATTTACAGTGTCAACCAGCTGTGGAGTAAATTTTTTTCGATTATCATGGATTTGCGTTGGTAGCAACTAATATTTAGGTTTGGTTTGAGGATCTAATCTAATGAGTTTTCTGATTATGTCTTCTCGGAAGGTCAAATATCTATAACGTCTATCGCCGTTTTTATAATATTTCCGGTACACATAGAAAGCGTTCCAAGTTGCAACGTCTAGAAGATGAAACAAGACCTTCTTATACCACCGAATGGTTTTTCTGGGCGAAGAATAGTAGGAGGTCATCTGGTCGGCTCGATCGATTCCCGACATATGATCATTGTAAATTGTCACTTCTTTAGGTTTCTTTTTGATTTTACCATAACGATTTGATATTTCCATTAATTCTGGATGATTTTTGGTAGTTATGACAAGGACGTCTCTCTTATCCTTCCACTTTGACACATATACTTTTCGCAGTCTTGCCCAAAAATGTTCCCCTCTCTTCAGTTTTTTTTCAATCACTTTTTGGGGATTTTTTTTGCGGTTGTTTCTCAATGTTCCTACACTGTGAGTTTTGTATGTGAGTAACATTTCCGAAAGGTCTACACCAGGGGTCTCCAAACTACGGCCCGAGGGCCACATCCGGCCCGCGGACAGATTTTGTCCGGCGCGCGGAGAGCTAGTATACTTGAAAACTCCTTTTAAAGAACATATTTTTTATAGCAAATTAAATGTAGTTTACTGAAGTATTCTAATTTTACGTTGAATAATTATTAATATGACATCTACATTGATATGGTCATGGGCTAACTACTCATAACATTGTTGTAGGCTTATTGTTATTGTTTTTGTGATAAGTTGGATAAAGAAACACAGAATTGTAATGAGTAAAGACATGTATAATTAAATAAAAACATAACTTATAACAAGCATATTGACATATGAAATACTAATGAGATTTATGTAATTGAGATTTTCCACTGACAATAGTTTGTAGTTGTGGACTAATTTTACTTGTACCAATTATTAAAAGAGATTTAAGATGCTCATCAGTTAATTTAGATCTGTAAATATCTTTGTGTACTTCATTTTGGAGAAGGTCTTCTCACACAAATAAGTAGTACCAAAAACAGAAAATAGCCCACGAGCAATTTTATGCAAATTATCAAATTGTGTCAGTGGAAGACTTTTATAAAATTCCAACAAAGATATTTTGATATTTGTTCTTAATTATATCACTGCACTGTAGATCAATCATTTCCATTTTAAGTTCCGGGGCTAGGGTTTTAATGTCAGTATCAAAAGGATTCTGAAAAATCTTAATTTGATTCGCAATGGCATCAAAGTCCGAGAAACGAGTATCAAAATTTATTTTCAAAGTACTCAAAGTTTCGATTGCAAAATCGATAGGAAACTCGTCTCAGTGGTGTGGCTGAATATTTCACATGTTTTAAAATGTGAAAAACATTTACTTCGTAGTTATGATTGAAACAGTATCAATTTCTTCCGGAATGATTTGATATTAGTGTATAAATCAGGAAGATGCTGGTTTTCTCCTTGCAATCTCAAATTCAGTTCATTCACATGTTTTGTCAAATCAACATAGAATGCTAACTTCCACAGCCATGCGTTGTTTTGTAATTCAGTAAGAGGGCGATGCTTTTCATTCAAAAAAATTTCAAATACTGCTCAAAGTTCAAAAAAGGACTTTCCCACAACTAAGCCAACGCACGGCAGTGCTCCAATCTCTTCAATAAATTGTCGGAATTGTCGGTGATTCAGCACAAAAGATCTGATAAAATTAACAGTTGATATGACTGGTTTCAGAACTTCAGACATATCCAAACATTTTCCGCACAAAGACTGTTGATGAATGATATAATGTAAGACTAATGGTTTTCAACCATCGTCATTTTCTACAGCCTTTGACATAAGAGCGACCACTCCTTTATCTTTCCCACTCATGTTTTTGCCTCCATCAGTTGTAATACATTTCAAGTTTTTCCATCGAAGGTTCTTTTGATTAATGGCCATTTCAACTCCTTTAATCTGAACCAGTAGTTGTGCCATGAATACTATACATATCAAGAAGTTCTTTATGCACTTCATAGCTTTTATCTACTCCTCGAATATAAATCAACACCTGAGCAGTATCTGACACATCCGTTGACTCATCCAAAGCCAAAGAAAACCACTCAACATGTCCATTTTTGTCGAACAGTTGAGAGGATATATTTTCAGCGATGTTTTCTACCCTTCGAGCCACAGTGTTTGCTGACATACTGACAGTTTTTAATAAATTTACCTTTTCAGGGCACATTTCTTCGGCTACTGCAATTATGCATTCTTTGATCATTTCTCCATCGGTGAATGGTTTTCCACGTTTTGCAATTTCAAGAGCCACACGAATGCTGGCACAAGTTGCAGCCTCTTGTTCAGTTTTGAGTTTTGTAAATGAAGATTGCTGCGATTTCAATCCACGCTTCATAGCTTCGAATTTTTCTGTCCGCAAACTTCCTGTATATTTTGAGTAATTTTGAAAATGTTTTGTTTCATAATGACGTTTAATGTTATATTCATTGTGAACGGCTATGCTTTCATTGCAAATCAAACATAGCGCCTTGTTATTGGACTCAATTACGAAATACTGAATGTTCCACTGATCTTTGAATTTTCTGCATTCACTATCAATTTTTCGCTTCTTTTTCATACTACTAAATCACACACAAAAGCAACAATTCAAATCAAAATACTTAAACTTAAACACGCACAAACACGTTTTAAGGAGGTACGCACTATTTTATTTCACAACAGTGTCATAGGAACTGACTTGTGGTTGCGCCACTAGCCTTCTTATATATTCCAAATACTGCCATCTAGAAGTGAGTGATAGACACCAGAACTTTCTCGGACCAACGAGATTATTCTGTACGTGCTATTAGCGCCATCTGTTAGCGATAGAAGGTACTACCTATTTTCGCTTGTGTCCACCAGATGTCGTGTCACGTTACTCCTCATGGCTCGTACTCTACGACTAATCTAGAAATTACAGATAATGACAGGAAAATTAATAATATGCCGTTTTGCGGACTTAAGTCCGATTTGCAGCCTTTTTTAAACGTTGCGTACTTTTTCGGACTTTTTTTTTCATCAGTGGACTATTTCACTTTTTACCATCGGCAACAATGATAATATGGTTTTGGCCCTCGGAACTTACTGGAGTATCAGTATGGCCCTAAGGCTGGAAAGTTTGGAGACCCCTGGTCTACACTATTATAGTAATTGTCCATAAATAGTGTAGACCCTTTCATAAGGTACGGCTCCATCAGACAAAGAACTATTTGTTCGGTTTTTTTAGTGGTTTTGTCAGTTTTATTTTTGCCTGAATATATTTCCATGTTCAACAAGTAGCCATCTGACGTTGCTAGTTCATAGAACTTGATACCGTATTTCGCTTTCTTTTCTTTGATATATTGTCTGAAGTGGAGCCTCCCGCGAAAAAGTAATAAGGATTCATCCATAGATAGTTCTTCGTCTGGTGAATAAATACTCTGAAATATACTCATTATTGCATCCATTAGAGACTTCCCTTTGTTAAGGTTTCTTGATCCTGGTGGGGCCACGGATAAACAGCGCAGAAGTTGCTCAAACCTCCGGTCCGACATAATATGGGTGAAAATAGGGTGAAAATACAACGAGTCCGAATGGGTGAACATTTTTCGCAAATTAGGCGATTTCATTTGCCCATTGAGTAGGAAAAGGCCCAGGAACCGCCTCATTTCTTGTTTGTTCGTCTTACGGAATGTTTGTCGCCTGCTATGTCTTGTTAGAGGCCTATTTGTCAAAGACAAGGCTTCACCATATTTGTTTGTTGATGTAATTATAAGGTCTAATATTTCATCAGTGAACAAATGTTGGAACATGTCAATGGGCGAAGTATTCTCATCGAGTGGTATTTTTAGACCTGCTGAATTCGTATCAAATGAAAAATCCGGAATATCTGAGGTAGCCTCTTCCCAGTCATCATTTGTTTCTTCCAGGAGCTCTTCATGATCTGAATTGTCATCCTTTGCTTCGATTACATCTTCTGGTGAAGGTGGGATTTGCGTTTGATGCATCATATTTTCCGAGTCGTCAGAATCTGTTGTTTCATTTGTAGGATCATAGTCCACGTCTGATCCATATTTACCTTCGGTGTCGCTGAATGGATCATGGAGATCTTCGTCTGAAAAAACTTCTTCATGTAATTGTAGCAATCGCTCTCGTTCTTTTTCGTATGAATCCATCTAAAAAACAAAGGATCGCAGAATGAAAAATCACCAAATGTGTGAATCACCTTCTTCATGAGAAAATAATTCTTTAGCAATAAAATCGTGCTCATCACAGATTCTCATGCAAGCAAAATTAATACCGTGTAAAAGCAACACAAAAGACCCTATCAATCGAAAACTCACATGAACTGCGAGTTAATAGCAGAACTCACCCAAATCAACCAAATGTGCTTTGATCATAACCTACTTCCGTTAACAAACATTTGAATAATATCGAATAACTATATAAGAGAACATCAGTCTAAATTATATTGAAGTGACCAGTGAATCGAAAGAATTCCATGAAAGTGACTTACCTTTATACGGGAATACACTTGGAATTATTTCCCAGTCAACTATAACTTTTCACAAACAGTGTGACACAGGTGCATAGTACCTTCTCACCGAAATGGCGAGATTTGAATTATCGGTGGCACTAACGAATATTTCTGCATAGACATGGTAACACTACAACTCAATTCATATGATATTTATATCTGCGACCGGACGTCTAGCGACGTTGTGTCACAAATAGCTATGCTTTTAATAACGTCTATGGGCGTTGTGTCACTTCGCATCTATGAAAATTAGACGTCTACAGACGTTGTGTCCATCAACGTGTTAAGTAAGGTTAGGTGTTATTGCGATAGATTTGATTTTTGGCTTCTTCTATCGATTAAAAAATAAAAGGGGAATGAATGTTGTTAATAATAAATTTAAACAGTAACAAATCTGTTGCAATAAACTTATTACCGTTACGAGAACCCATTATAATTATGATGGGTTTAGCCTGTAAAAAAAAAATTATATTTAAAATTTAATGTACTAAAATTGACACAAAGAATTTTGTAATTTAGTAAAAAAATATCTAAAATGATTAAAACCTTATGTTAATACTAAAATTGGCCCAAAAAAATTAAATAAAAAATTGTTCAAATTTTCCTTAAAAATTAAAAATATTAAAAACACACTGTAGAAATTAAAATCACAAAAATAAAAATTAGCCTCCCAACAAACACAGACTGGCTGGTCCGGAAATGGGACGAAAGTGGTTTGCCGAACTGCCGCATTCGGCCTGCTTACTGCTCCCGGCTTGGCGTGTAGGTAGGGCATGTCCGCCAGGCCGTAAGAGTCGGATAGCCAACTAGGATAGCCAGGATAGCCTCGGCAAAGCCTTTGAATAACCGAGGACGGGCCGATGGTGGATAGCCGATAAATGCACGGCAGGCCATCGGTGGCTCGCAATGGGCAATACTCTTGTATGCCATCATTTATCGGCCAGATGAA
Organism: Agelastica alni; assembly: GCA_950111635.1. Taxonomy (NCBI): domain Eukaryota; kingdom Metazoa; phylum Arthropoda; class Insecta; order Coleoptera; family Chrysomelidae; genus Agelastica; species Agelastica alni. The sequence goes on along the minus strand of OX467718.1, from coordinate 34,701,821 downwards.
TGCGCAGGCGCCCCAAAATATTTGTATTTGATGGACTTTTTTAATTTAATTAATTAATTCATTTAATTTTTCGATAAACAAGACATAAGTTTTGCCTAATTTTTTTATTAATATCTAAACTTTAATTTTGTGTAATAAAACACCTTTTAAAAAACATAAGACCATATATTAGTCACAAACAAACATTTAATAGTCACAAAAAAAAACAAACGACTAAAAAGTTACGTATTTACAGAATAATAACTAAGTTTAACTACACATTCCTGGAATGTGTCAATATATCTACATTCTAAACCAATGCAAAAAAAAAGTTTTTGATATATTATAAAGAACAAGAAATGAGTACACATCATAAATAAAGTTTCAAGAAACTTAACCAAACAAAAATACAAAAAATAAATAAACAAGATTCTAATAGTAAGGAATAAATGGCGCAGTTTCAAACAACTAAAACAGTATCCCCCAATTTATAATTGAGTATAGACAAATTATAAGACTATAATCGCCTGAAATAAAAATATATAAATGAGGTAAAACCGTGTAAAACACTTATTTTTTATTTTTTCGATTGGCCCTTCCTCCTGCCCTATCAGGAGCATTTTTCAGCCAATTGCGAATAGCATTATCTATTTCTACATTTGTAGCGTTTGCTGTTGCGTGGTTTCTTCGAACGGCTCCTTAAAAATATTAAAATGCTGTTGATTGAAGTAGCCGATACTTGATGAAAATCCATAATAAATACAAAGAAGAAGAGAATTATGATTTTCACTTTATTTTACGAAACTTTCGTTACTAACATGTTTCGACACACTGTGCCTTCTTCAGACAAACTAAATTCTGAAGTAAAAAATTCGAAACATATATGTAACGAAAGTTTCGTAAAATAAAGTGAAAATCATATTTTTTTGTCTTTGTAAATATCAAAATGGAATTATTAATGAAACATTCAAAAATGCCACTAGCGTTACAGATGTTAGTTCAAGGCACTAGTGCTTTGAAGACTTTATGGCATACTCCCTTTTTTAAAAAAACTTTTAAGGCACTTACGTGAATAGCAGAATTCACCTCGATCATTCTGCAAAATTTTACATGTGTGCCTTAAAATCGTACTTTCAACACGTTATATCATATCATTTTGAAAAAATGATTTTGGATTTAAAAATTGCTGTTTATTATGAGCTTAACATACTTATAATAAATGATATTTTCATATCTTAACGTATGTAAGTTTCTAAACATTCACAAGTTTTTGAAAGCTGCCTTTTTCATTTGCCCCTATCAAATTTATATTTAGGGATAGCTCCATGGCTCACCAAAAGCGACAAAAATTTTCTGGTTGTATCGTTCAAATCCCTGCCTCCCAACAAAGATATTGATGCTTGCTAAAAGAAAATCATTTGAAATAAAATAAATAAAACAAAAACCTAAATTTCAAACTGAATAAGTACTTGCAATTAGCATCCAATTTGAAATAGCAGTAAAAGGTAATACTAGTATTTTAAAAACAAATGAGGTACTATTTTGTTGAAGTAATCTTCTTCCAATAATGATTCCTTGAAATTTTTGAAACGTAGCTGGGCATCTAGTTGTTGATACTGGGTCAACTTATTATTGTTCAATTCCGGAACCAGGCTTGTAATATCTAATTTAATCGTTTGCATGTCGCGGATTAGGCGTTCCATCATTTCTAAAAATTAATTGTTCAAATATTAAAATTTAACAAGCCGATAGTAAACTATTAATTACTTGAATATTTTTCACAGTGGCATTTATTATTGCCTTGATTCGGTAAAAGTTCTATTTGATCCTGACTAGGTTTAGGACTACTTGATAGAGAAAAATAATTATTAATTCGCGGTCTGTCAACTGGCTTCAGTTCAGCAAATGATTTTTTCTTTGGCTTCTTTGACAATTTCTCCTTTGGCTCATTTGACGATTTTTCCTTTGGCTCGTTTGGAAATTTTGGAGGAACAGGAATAATATCATGATCTTCATCATCGCTAACATAGCTTGACTCAAAATAAACGAAATCTTCGTCTCTTTTGATTGATTTGTATGATTTTTGTTGTGAAATTCTACTATCGGAGTCTGTTTGTGAAAAATCATAATCTTCTAGTTTTCTTAGCTTGAAACTTGCCTGCTCATAGTCATCTAAGAATACAAAAAACCTAAATATACAATATTTTTTCATTTATTCGTACATTTCTTTAGAGGTTACCCTTTGTAACATAGTTATTTTTAACTTGATTATTTGATGATAATCATGCTTTTTTTTACTGTATTATTATCAATAATTACTTACCACTACTATGCTTTACCACGACAGCACATTTGAGGCATTTATTTGTTAACAAGGGGGTATGGTTTTTAACCACTTTTTCCCTCAGAAGTGTGGACTTCGGATATACGGGCCAGTGAGAGTATAAAATGCCATGCTCCTCAAAAACCCAACTGCTTGATATTAAGGCCATGAGTAGTTAAACAACAGCGTTTCAAGCGCAAAGGAGTGGTGGGAGGAGTGGGGGAAGTGGTGGGAGATGGAGTGGGGGAAGTGACAGGAGAAGAAGTGGGGGAAGTGGCGGGAGAAGGAGCAGGGGATATGACATTGTTGGCATATGACAGGAGTGTGGAGATTACATTGTTGACATATGACATTGTTAACATATGACATTGTTAACATATGACAGGAGTGGCGGGAGGAGTGGGGGAAATGACATATGACATTGTTGCCATTGTTTACATACGGCATGTTGCCATTGTTGCCATATCACATTGCTGACATATAACATTGTTTACATGCGGTATTGTTGACATTTTCGGCCCCATCGACTCGATTAAGAAGGTTCCGTAAGCACGTTGAAAAGTGGTGTGACGTAAGCGTTGAAAAAAACTTGGTTTCTCGGAGATTCGAACCTGAACCCTTTGACTTACTAAACAGATAGCTATACCATGTAGCTACTACGTATATTAATTTTATCGTGCAAGATTGGATACACAAATATATATTTGTGACATCCTTTTGATAAAAATAACCTTGAACTGCGCTACCAGATAACTTTGTTATCGTATACTTAAATGAGGTGTAATATTGATTGCGACAGAGATAATAATTACACACACACACACATATAGTCCCAGTTTAAATGTGTAAGATATTGTTGTACATGTACAGGGTATGTCACAAATTAAGAAGTCAAAAGAACCTTAACGAATGTTGGCATGGGAAAAATTGTTTTTATGAAAATTCCCATACGCTAATCTTAAGATACACCGTTCTAAATATAAAGGATTTGGAAATTCCGATTAAATTAAATCAAATTTCAAAGTTCGAGAAGTTAAACGAAATTTCAGGTAACGTCTATGCTTTAAAATTAAATGAAACGTCACGTCAATTTGTAACTAATACAAGATTAGTATTTTCGGAAATTAAATGATTATAAAGCGCCACCTATCGACAATGAAAATGTTAAAATCAAATATCATTATGTTTGGATAAGTACGAGGTATGTCGTAAATTAAGAAGTCAAAAGGACCTTTACGAAGGTTGGTATGTGACCCATCAAACGATTCAGCGTTGCTTAAAGTACGTCAAGTGTCACGTTAAATGTCACGTTATACGTAACGTGTCACATTAAAAACACACACACACATTTTGGATATTTTTGTTCATGTACAGGGAATGTCACAAATCAAGAAGTCAAAAGGTCCTTAACGAATGTTGGCATGTGACTCATCAAACGATTCAACGTTACGCAAAGTATGTCAAGCGTCACGTGAGTACGTTTAAAAACATACACACATGCACAACAACGTGACATGTCACATTAGTAGACATTGTTAACATATGACATTGTTGCCGTTGTTTACATACAGCATTGTTGACTGCCATTGTTTACATAGGGCATTGTTGACATATGACATTGTTGACATATGACATTGTTGCCATTGTTTACATAGGGCATTGTTGACATTGTTAAAACATGAAATTTTAACCATTGTTAACATATGACATTGTTGCCATTGTTTACATACGGCATTGTTGACTGCCATTGTTTACACACACATGTCATTGTGGACATATGACATTGTTGCCATTGTTTACATACAGCTTTGTTGACTGCCATTGTTTGCATAGAGCATTGTTGACATATGACATTGTAGCCATTGTTAACATATGACATTGTTGCCATTGTTTACATACGGCATTGTTGACATATGTCTTCAAATTTCCCTTTTACTTGAATACTATGTTTTTATCTAATGTCATTACGGAATTTTGGAAAATATGGGAAGCAAGATTTTCGATACATAATCTTTATTTCATTCACATATTCATTGTATTTAAATCAATATTCGGTGATAATGTATTATCGTATCGATTGTCGGTAAAACATCGAAACCATGACAATAAAACCCACAATATTATTTTTTTAAAATAAAATTACTTAATAAATTCAAAGTTTATGATGCAAAACCGTTTAAGCAGAGACAATATTTAATGTCACCATATATGTTGAACATGCTTAATGATGAACTAGATGACATGCTCAAATTGGATGTCGTTGAACCGTCTCACAGTCCTTGGAACAGTCCCGTCCTGTTAGTTAAGAAATCATCTGGTGAATACAGATTTTGTTTTGATGGACGTAAGTTGAATGAACTTACTAAACACGATAGTTATCCACTGCCAAGGATAGACAGAATCTTAACTTTGTTAAGAAATGCTAAGTATATATCGAGTATCGATTTAAGAAAAGCGTTTTGGCAAGTTCCACTTACAGAGTCATCTAAAGAAAAGACTGCGTTTAGTATTCCAGGACGAGGATTATTTCACTTTAATGTTATGCCGTTTGGTTTATGTAACAGCGCGCAGACGCAACAAAGGCTGTGTGATGCGTTGTTTGGCCCCCGATTTGAACCTCATCTATTTACTTATTTGGATGATATTATCATCATTTCAGCTACTTTTGAAGAACATGTAAATCTTTTATATGAAGTGAAAGATATTTTGAAAGATGCTAATTTAACCATAAACTTGAAAAATGTGAGTTTTTCAAAACATCTCTTAAATATCTAGGTTTTGTCATTGATAGGCAAGGTATCAGGACTGATCCTTCCAAAGTCTCGGTTATGGTTAATTATGCTCGTCCAACTACTAGTACTGAGATAAAACGATTTATGGGTCTTTGTTCATGGTATATACTTATATACTTTATACTTTATTTATTTTAAAGTTATTTTTCGTCAGTTAAAAAATAATTTAAACACCACTCATAAATAAATTTTTTGTCTATTCTTAGTTACTCATACATACATACATACATAAAGTCACGCCTTTTTCCCATAGGGGTAGGCAGAGACCACTTCCTTCCACTTGCTACGGTTCGTACACACATCTTTTGCTTCCTCTACTTTCAGCAGTGCTCTCATACATGCTCTTCGGTTGTTGGTACTCTTGACCTGGCCTTTTTTCAAAACAATGTTGATCTGATCGAGATATGTTCTCCGAGGTCGACCTCTACCGATTTGCTCATTCACACTCGCCTTATAAATTTGTTTCGTCAATCTTCCTTCGTCCATTCTTTCTACGTGTCCAAACCATCTAAGCATTCCTTTATCTATCTTTGTGACCACATCTTCTTTTACACCACAGCGTTTTCTTATCTCACTATTCTTAACTTTATCCAACCGAGTCACTCCGGCTATACTTCTCAGACTACTCATCTCCGCAGCATTAATCCTATTTTCATGCTTCTTTTGCCAAACCCAACATTCACTACCATACATAAGTGTAGGAATAACACACCTCTATGCACCGCCAGACGTGCCTTTTTTGACACTTTCTGGCTATTCATAAAGCTATGCAGTGCCCCATTCATTTGTTTTCCAGCCAACACCCTTCGCTCAATGTCGCTGTCATACTTTCCATCTCTAGTAAATTTTGAACCCAAGTACACAAATTCATTAACTTGTTCCACTCTTTCTCCCTCAATCAAAACCCCACAGTTTGTCATGCTTTCTTCTCTTTCAAAAAACATTTCTTTCGTTTTTCTCACATTTATTTTTATCCCTTTGATTTTCAGGGAATCATGCATAACATTAACCATCGCCTGCAATTCCTCTTCAGATAACGCTAATATGACTTGATCATCGGCGTAAAGAAGGCATTTGACGATTTATTAATCTAGACAACTCTTTGATGCAGCAGTAGTTATATTTAATTTTACAATTCTCATCATCTAAGCTTCATAATTATTTAATTTTTTATAATACTGATTTTTAATCAAATTTGTTATTTTTTACACACTAGTTTTCAATTTAAAATTGTTTTACAGACAGATTAGAATACTGCATATATAGCAGAGTAAGGGAAGCATTATCCCCGCATCAAAGAGTAAGTAAACAAAACCATTTGCTAATTATTTCTACCAATCTTACTTTGGTGTTGGTAGTTTTAACAATAAATTTAATTTCCAACTAAAATTTCTTAGGCTAACTTTTTTTACTAAATTAAAAATTTTTTGTGTCAATTTTAGTACATTAAATTTTAAATAAAACTTTTTTTTTTACAAGCTAAACCCATCATAATCATAATTATGATGGGTTTTCGTGGAGGCAACCCGCCTCCATCAATGTTATGCGTAGGGGATGTGGGCCCCTACAGTATATATATGGAGGTCCACGAGAGCGAGTCATGGGTTTGGGCCTTAAGGTATAAATTTATCTATGATTTTATATTTTTATTTTACAAATGTTTTTTTTTATGTTGCAGATAATGGGCCTACTTTATTCTACTTTAATTATGTAAACTAATTAAAAAAAAAAATTTGAGTTAAATAAAGGAAATGAATGAATATTGTTTCGTTTCAATTATTTTTGAAAGTAACGTTCGACACATGCCTCAAACATTTGACATTTATTTCAGTTAATTAACGTAGAAAATGTTAAAATGTTCAAAATTTAAGTAAATATCTAAAATTGGATTTAAAACTAAAAAAGTACTCGAAAAAATCATTTTAACAGTATCATACAAATAAAAATGTTTATAAAATTAATTTTTAGTTTTAAAATATAAGTGTTAAAAGTAAATTTAAAAAGTTAAACAAAAGAAAATTGATTTAAATACAATGAATATGTGAATGAAATAAAGATTATGTATCGAAAATCTTGCTTCCCAAATTTTCCAAAATTCCGTAATGACATTAAATAAAAACATATGTAGTCTCATAGTATTCAAGTATAAGGGAAATTTGATGACATGTCAACAATGCCGTATGTAAACAATGGCAACAATGCCGTCTGTAAACAATGGCAACAATGTCATATGTTAACAATGGCTACAATGTCATATGTCAACAATGCTCTATGCAAACAATGGCAGTCAACAATGCCGTATGTAAACAATGACAACAATGTTAACAATGTCATATGTCCACAATGTCATGTGTGTGTAAACAATGGCAGTCAACAATGCCGTATGTAAACAATGGCAACAATGTCATATGTTAACAATGGCTACAATGTCATATTTTAACAATGTCAACAATGCCCTATGTAAACAATGGCAACAATGTCATATGTCAACAATGCCCTATGTAAACAATGGCAGTCAACAATGCTGTATGTAAACAACGGCAACAATGTCATGTGTTAACAATAGCTACAATGTGACATGTCACGTTGTTGTGCATGTGTGTATGTTTTTAAACGTACTCACGTGACGCTTGACATACTTTGCGTAACGTTAAATCGTTTGATGGGTCACATGCCAACATTCGTTAAGGATTCTTTGACATCTTTATTTGTGACATTCCCTGTACATGAACAAAAGTATCCAACATGTGTGTGTGTGTGTTTTTAATGTGACACGTTACGTATTACGTGACGCTTGACGTACTCACGTGACATTTAACGTACTCACGTGACATTTAACGTACTCACGTGACGTTTAACGTGACACTTGACGTACTTTAAGCAACGCTGAATCGTTTGATGGGTCACATACCAACAATCGTAAAGGTCCTTTTGACTTCTTAATTTACGACATACCTCGTACTTATCCAAACATAATGATATTTGATTTCAACATTTTCATTGTCGATAGGTTGACGTGACGTTTCATTTTATTTTTAGTAAACACAACAGGTATAACTATGTAAAATGATCTCTTCTCTGTTTTATTTAATTTTAAAGCATAGACGTTAACTGAAATTTCGTTTAACTTCTCGAACTTTGAAATTTGATTTAATTTAATTGGAATTTCCAAATCCTTTATATTTAGAACGGTGTATCTTAAGATTAGCGTATGGGAATTTTCATAAAAACAATTTTTCCCATGCCAACATTCGTTAAGGTTCTTTTGACTTCTTAATTTGTGACATACCCTGTACATGTACAACAATATCTTACACATTTAAACTGGGACTATGTGTGTGTGTGTGTGTAATTATTATCTCAGTCGCATTCAATATTACACCTCATTTAAGTATACGATAACAAAGTTATCTGGTAGCGCAGTTTAAGGTTATTTTTATCAAAAGGATGTCACAAATATATATTTGTGTATCCAATCTTGCACGATAAAATTAATATGCGTAGTAGCTACATGGTATAGCTATCTGTTTAGTAAGTCAAAGGGTTCAGGTTCGAATCTCCGAGAAACCAAGTTTTTTTCAACGCTTACGTCACACCACTTTTCAACGTGCTTACGGAACCCTCTTAATCGAGTCGATGGGGCCGATTATGTCAACAATACCGCATGTAAACAATGTTATATGTCAACAATGTCATATGGCAACATGCCGTATGTCAACAATGCCGTATGTAAACAATGGCAACAATGTCATATGTCATTTCCCCACTCTCTCTCCCGCTACTCCTGTCATATGTTAACAATGTCATATGTCAACAATGTCATCTCCCCACTCCTGTCATATGCCAACAATGTCAAATGCCAACAATGTCATTTCCCCCACTCCTTCTCTCGCCACTTCCCCTACGCCTTCTCCTGTCACTTCCCCCACTTCGCCCCTCACTCCTCCCCACACCATCTCCCACCACTTCCTCACTCCTTCTCCTGTCACTTCCCCCACTTCGCCCCCCAATCCTTCACACTCTATCTTCCACCACTTTCCCCACTCCTCCCTCCACTCCTTTGCGCTTGAAACGCTGTTGTTTAACTACTGCCATGCTTATCTCCCCATTTTTACTTTCCTCGGGAAAATCAACAATTAGGTATTGCCTACAATGATGGTGATTAGATATAATGATGGTGATAAAACGATTCCGAAACTAGTTTCAGAATAAAAAAAAATTGGTTGAATTTTATAGGTATCTTACAAATATTGAAGGAATTTTACTTTTTTCAAATGGATGCACTTTATATTATTGCATTTTTGGATTTTGATCAAAATAACATGTAAAATGTCCTATAAGCAAACTCAACTGTTTCAAAAATATTTACTTATAATCTCCCTAGCAGCAGAATTATTAATGGAATGGAATTATTCTGCTGCGTGGGAGGTTCGGTAAGAAAATTTTATAAATTGGAGTAGATATATGATGAGAAGAACCCTACTACCTATTCTGCGTAGATAGAAACTAAGGTTTATTACTAAAATTTCAGGAAAATTCCAAACAGTAATCCGTTTTCGATCATAACATCTCATATTACATGATTACCCAGATTTTATTCTGAGTGACTTTTGTCAATAGATATGAGGCGCTTCATTTTTGACAGAAAAATTGTCACTCATTAATTCCATTCTTTCAAGTTTGTGACCTACTTTATTATATTCACAAGATGAAAATAAAAAAATAGAACACAATGTGCTGACGGCAGCTGTTCGCCGGAGAACAGATAAGTGAGTTCGAATTGTTTATGGCTCTAAGATTGAAAATTCAAATTCAAAAGGGCGATACTCAATTTGGATAATTGCTATACTATATTTGGAGAATTGAGAAAACCAAATACCTACCTTCAACAAGTACCTGAAATGATATAGAATTAAATTTTCTTAGATATCCGGGTTGGGCAAATAGGAGAATAAAAAACATATCACATATAAGAATATTATAAAAACACCAAAATGGACAAAGCAAAAATATGTCATGGACCAAAGTATCATATCAGTAATAATTAAATCAATTAAATAATATATATATATATATATATATATATATATATATATATATATATATATATATATATATATATATAATATATAACACAATATATTATAACATTACATATTATATCATCGTCTGGACTGCAAAACCTCGTATCTGCGTTTTAAATAATTTTACAGGAGAGCATTAGATTTGATTTTTTCTTGAACTACAATTCAAATACCTACAGACTTTGCTTTAAATGAAACAAAATACACTTACTTCGGCTTTTATAATTAGTTTTATTAAAACGCAAATATCAAAACCAATTTTTTCCGAAATAACAAAACTTTGAACAAAAAATTCTTAAACTGTTTAACGACATACGTGTTCTGGCACAAGCAAACTAAATAGTTATTATTAAGAAAAAAAAGAAAGTCTCAGGTAATTTCGTGAAACTGTAAACAAAAAACAAATTTCTTTGGATAAATATAGGTAAACATAATCGTAAATGTAAATTAATAACACTATTAGTGTGGAAGATCGTCATAAAATTTCCAAAACTGCTTATCTAGGACAGTTTTTAAAGACTGTAAATGATTGTACTTTTCGGTCTTAATTTTTGGACGAGTTTTATATAGCTGAGTAACTGTATAATTTCCACTCCTTGGTCTTTTAGGAAACTCTGTCCAGATATCATTATAATTAATTTTATATTTTATTTCACCGGCAGGAAGGAACATTAGACCATGAAGTTCCGAAACTTTAGGAACTCCGGCTTTGTAACCAGGTCTTATAGATGAATAGTAACCAATTTTAGAAAAATCTTTAAAATCATCATAATGCATGTATTTTACGTTGTATGGATTTTTATGACGAGCTTCGCGACAAACATTTATATAATCGGTAGGCAAATAAATGTCTCTGTTTTTTAGTTTTCTGTCCAACGTGCTGTGAACCTAGTCCACTTCCATCTGACTATGCCCTTTTTCAAAAAACTTTTGATATATTATTATTTGGTTTTCAATTGAAAATTTAAGAAGAGCATTCGATAATATACAGTTTTTGTTTTGGTAGCCACATCCGTCACTGTAAATAATTATTTCTTTTGTACCAGCAAACTTTGAAACATAATTCTGGAGGTAATCAGACAACGTTGTCGCAAAGATACTGGCCTCAAGTCCTCCATGGCTCTTATCCCATAAATAACACGTCACTTATCCATCAAATAAGTTGTAAATGGTATAATTATGCACACAGAGTTTTGTTTTATAGTATATTGCACTTGCTTTAAGTACAGGGGCTAGCTTAACAGCTTGTACGTCAACTGTTAATACTAATAACTTTCTATCACTTTCTTGACAAGCCTTTTTGTCTTCTTCCTTGGAAGAACGTGCCATATCCTTTCTTTGCAAATGAGAAATATAGATGTCATCAGCTATATTACCAACTTTATGTCCAATGCAAACGTCGCATTGATCTTTCCTTGGACGGTATAACTTAATGTTTTTTTCCTTGAGAGAGTCAAATAATGTTTTTTTCTGAAAAAGACTGTTGTCCTTGCTTTTCACAATACTTCACATATTCTCGGTATAGGTCCATTTTGCTTTGAAACAGAGGCTCTAAGTATAATTTTGTGGTGGAGGCGCGGCAATAATGCGATGGCATTTTTGGCAAAACATCTAAAAAATTTTCAAGGACCTTCTTTTTTTCTTTAGTAGAATGTCTAGTTCGTGCGTCATTTGACTTTTCTTTAACAGCTACATGTATTCCAAATGCCTTCCTAATGTGGAAAGAAACATTTTCTTGCACACTCTTAGTTTCTCAGTTCCCTTTTCAAGACTGTAAATTAATGTTTCATTTCTTTTTGAATCTGCTTTCTTTCTCTTTGCTGGGACTGTATCTACAAGAGAGCTAATATAAGTCTTTTTCATATCCCACGTTAAATCTTCCCAGAACTTTTTATACATTTCTTCCCTTTCTCCTTCTGTAAATATCCCACATTTCAGTTCCTTTGATTTTTGACACTTTTGTGAAGTACAAGTTGGGCCAATACTTCGTGGAGCAACTGCATTTATTAGTTTATATTTACCATCTGTGTCTTTCTTAAGTCCTTTGTATGACTTTCCACGCATTCGCAAATATTTGTTTTTTGTTCTTTCTTCTCTGGTAACCAGTTTACTTTTTTTCTCCAAAGGTTCCTTCGTTTCTTCTTGAGTTCTATCTTCATTTTCTAATTCATCGTCTTCCGTATCACTATCTGAGTTATTTTTGTTATATTTTCGTTTATTTGTGTTATTTTCGTTATCATGCTTCTGGGATCCCGCTGGGTTATCCTGCAGTTCTTCTTGGGTGGTGTCGTTTTCATCTTCTAGTTGAATATAGTCAGGATCATTTTTTGGGTCACTCTCGTCGTCGTCACTGTTTTTGTCACTGTCGTTGTCACTCTCTTCATCCTGAAGGGGCATATTTTCGGGGTGACATGTATTTCCATTATCTTCATTGTTATCAAGGTTTTCAATGCCGTCTTCGTTGTTTGAATTCTTATCTTGATTCTGTTTAATGTCTTTGTCGAATTCAACTACTGTTGAATTGTTTAACGCCACAATCTCTTCTATTATTACATTGTTGTCAATGTAAAAGTTAGGAATGTCTATATCTGGTAAAATTTCATTAATGGGTAAAGACTTTTCGCAAGCAAAGGTATTTTTAGGCATCTGGTACTCTTGATCATGAATTTGTTCTAATGCTTTAAGCACCATAACTTTTCCCCTTGGTAAGGACATCTTCTGAAAATAATAGTTTATTATAAACCTCTAGACTAAAGTGTAACTTTTTATACCGAAAGTTTGTATCCTCACCGAATGGAGGAATACAATTCGTCAAGCGATAAAAAGACATTTTAGTCCAGAGGTTTTAAACGACCAAGATAACTGCGATAACATTATTTAGGCAGACACTGAAAGTTAGTCCAGATAAAGTATACAAGTAAACAAGTATACAAAAATATTCAAATAATTAATATTTTGTAGTTTTTTTTTAAATCTTAAATGAAAACCAGTCACAACTGCCCATAAAATCATAATGTATAACGCATACGTAAATAGGCTTTATTGACTTTTTATTGTGTAAAATCAAGTATCTGTAATGTAAACCAAAAACATTTTCGGTCAAAAACTCGTATATGATGCAATAATTTGAAACGGGAATAAAACTGTATGAAAAGCATAAAACCGAGTTTGTTTACTACTGCACGCATATACGGCCTTAAGATTCCCTCTAATCATTAAATTGTAATTGAATACTTACCAGTCTATTGATTTTAACACAAAACACCGGCAAACACCTGTCACTATAAGCTACCATGTGGAACTGCGTCAAATACGAGGTTATGTTCGCTATGTTCAAATACGTGGTTAACAACCGAGTATATTTTGCGTTATAGGAATATCAAAGCGCTTCGAGATTTTGCACACATACGCATTTCACCCTTGGAATCCCAATTCATTAAAAATTTAGGAAAAAAATGCAGATACGAGGTTTTGCAGTCCGAACGACGATATATTATAATATACTAGCTGACCCGGCAAACGTTGTTTTACCATATAAATAATTTCCTAGTAATTTCTAGTGTAGACAAAAAATAGCTTACTTATTGTAAGTATGTATGTATGTTAGAATGTGTATATTGTATGTATGTAAGAATGTGGTATATGCGTGAAATAAGCATGGAGCGCTGTGAATGATGAGGGAATATAAAAATAACAAAAGGCAAACATTATTTTTAAGTTATTATAATTTATTCCTTAAAATTATATATCATTAATTAAACAATTACGACAGTAACACTATTAAACAATATCAATCTCTTAATGCTATAGCGTGAACAATATTTTTTGTTAGTCCATCTTTAGCTAACACAAACAAACTGGATGGTTTACCCACTCGAGAGCATGCCACGTATAATTGTCCGTGTGAAAAACATGGTGTTCTCAAATCTAATCCACAAACAGACATCGTTTGACCTTGGGATTTGTTGATAGTCATTGCAAATGCCAATCTAATCGGAAACTGAATACGTTTGAATTGAATTGGCACATCTGTAGGTATAATAGGAATCCGTGGTATGAGTATATTTTCACCTCTGAACTTGCCATTTAAAATCCTGGCTTCGATCACGTTTTTCATTAATTTTTGAATGACTAATCGCGTACCGTTGCACAGCCGGGGCGGGTTCAAATTACGAAGCAAGATAATTGGAGATCCAACCTTTAATTGTAAATTATGCGATGGCATGCCTGGCAAATCCAGTGAGTTCAAAAACTCTGTGGGAAAATTTACTGCTTCGCTGTCGTCGCAAACTGTATCAATAGATTTATATGATACCAAGTTCACTGGCAAAACATTTGTATCTTCAGATTTAAATTGTCAACGTCTACATTTTTTGCCGCTAAAATCGCTCTTTCTGCAAGCCACTCATGATTTATGTCCTGTGTGTGTACATCGGGAAATATTTGTTCAATGAGAGTATCTTGCGAATCAGCGATTGTGCAGAAATCGGTTGGTAATTTTACGTATCCAGTTTCATCTATAGCAACTTTTCCATCACCGATATCTAAGAGTTGTTTTGAAAATGTTTTAGCGGATGGATTTTGAAGCATTTGAACGCGCATATTTATTTTTAGCTGTAATTTTTCAACATTACGCCACAATGGAGATGATTTTAAGCAAGCGTTGATCTCATCAGCGTATGTTCAACGTGGAATGACTGGAAGTGTTTGTCTGAAATCACCTGAAAGGACCAACAGAGTTCCGCCAAATAGTTTGTCACTGTTTTTAATATCTTTCAATGTCCTGTTCAACGCCTCAAGTGAATGTTTGTGTGCCATAGTACATTCATCCCAAATAATAATTTTACACCGTTTCAGCACAGTGGCCATGGACGATTGTTTCTTAATGTTGCATACTGCGTCAGGGTTATTCTGAATATTTAGTGGCAGCTTAAATACTGAATGAGCTGTTCTACCTCCATCCAATAAAGTTGCTGCAATGCCCGATGATGCAACGGCCAATGCGATGCCATTATTTGATCGTATTTCAGCAAGAATTAGCGAAATAACGAATGTTTTGCCAGTTCCACCCGGTGCATCCAAAAAGAAGAACCCACCTTGTCCAGCTGAAACTGCGAGCATAATGCGATCATAAATGGTTCTTTGTTCCTCATTCATTAGTGGGACATTGCGGGCAACAATCGCTGCCATTTCTACAGTACTGTACTGCAGTTCACGATTCATTTCAGTATTCATTAAATCAGATGCAGTTCGATTTGGCGAATTCATACCGAAATTACTAAGTGGTAAGTTGGCAATGACAATGCAAAGATCCCCAATAGCAATCAATGCTTCATTGTACATTTCGTCGCTGAATGTTATGGTTAGATCGTGGCACCGTATACGATGTTGATGCAATATATCATCAGTCATTGAATCTTTGTGATTTTCCCATAATATCTGTGCTCGGGCTGGGAAACATGTAGTCAACACTATAGCGAATAGTAGACGAATTTGTATTGCTGTACAGTTCAATGCAGCTTCAGCAAGCATGCATTCCCACTGGTTGTAGTCTTCCAGCAAGCCGAGTGCAAGGCATGCATCTTTATACGTTGGATATTGTTGCCCATTCACTTTACGTATATCTTGAAATGATAATGGGCCAGTAACATTAACCAACAACAGTCGAAGATAAAAGCACTCCGTGTGTCTTGGATTGACTGTAAATAATCGCCCCAAGGCGTTTGATTTAAATAAATTGAGACATGCAGCAACTGGTGAGCCTTGCTTGCGGGGCATCCATGTTTTTGTTTGAGTCCATGTGAAATAGCGTGGTACTTGTGAATAGAGTAATGTTCGTGCAAAGGCACCAAAATCATCCGCACGATTACACAATTCAAAAAATGCAGTGAGTGTAGTTTTAGGTGGATTTATTGCACGATCAATCACTGTCTTGTTCGTGAAAAATACACGCTGACCGTTTTCAAGATGGATGGCTAACTGATCCCGTTCATGAATTGGAAAACCAAAGATACGCCAAGCAGCTTCATTGGAGCTGATGTACCGACCAATTTGGTAGAGCGTTATTTCATCGTTTTTATTCACTGGAGGAGCATTCACATTAGTATTTTCCACTCTAAACACAGCCATATCACTGCCTTTATGGACATACTTGCAAATGTATTTGATGCTCTTCACAGAACTGCAGAACTCAACATTAATATGAGCATTATATGTCTTGCTCAGCAGAGGCGAATATGGCACCACCCAACGATTGTCAATATCAATGTCTGTGTTGATGATATTTTTAATAAATGATTGTCCGCCATTTTCAGGATTTCTTCGACGATATATTGGGTATCCGTCGACATTTGTGACCGTATCATTGGTAAAATCTTTAGGGAAATTTTTAGTACATTTTCCATCAGCCATGCAAGGCGATGAACTATTAATAGTACCACATGGACCATGAATCATGTTTGTTGTAACAATATCAAACAGCAGTTGGTCAGTGGATGGATCTGGAATTTTCGCAGAAATGATACTATCGATTTCTTCAGGACGGATTTTGTCGATGAACCAAACCAAAATGTGTGCATGAGGTAATCCTCGCTTTTGCCACTCAACCGAATACATCCAGCAACGTGTGGGACCAAATACATGTGATTTAGTAATGAAACTTATTAAAGACTTCAACTTTTGTCTGAACACACGTGCTGTAATGTCATGGCGATGTATTGCATTTTGGCCAGGCAGTAGCAAAGATGTAATCTCTGGCCATTTTGGATTACATGTGAACGTGATAAATAAACATGGTCGTCCATATTCGCGCACGAAAGTCAGAGCATCCTGTATATATTCTTGCATATGACGTGGACTGCCTACGTACGATGATGGTAAAATGACATGGTTACCAATTTCGGTGACGTCGGCGTTGTTGTTGATAGCGTCTCGCAAATGAATGTACTCTTCCGCGCGCAGCTTTTGTTGATTATATCGTAAGTATCGTAGTCGTTCGCTCTCAATCTTCGCGTACATGTCGACCATGAATTGTTGACAAAGCTCACGACATCGTAAAATGACGTTGTCCAGGCCACGTCTAATCATTAATCGGTACGCATAATAATCCTTTGAGCTAACGTTCTTGTTTGTTTCAGCTCCTGTAATATTTGTTCATAAAAATTAATTTAAATTTATTACGTTCAATAATTTAATTGTTTTGTTTAATGATTAATGATCAAATTAATAATCAATGAAGTACCTGATACGGGATCTCGTTGTTTTATGTTTATGCAATATCCGTCTTGTCCCTTCCAGAATATTAGCGGATATTGGAGAGCGTCATATGAACGATGTGTGTCAGCAATGAACTGAAGATTATTATTTCTTCTACGAATCACAATTTCTCGTGCAGCTGTACAATCGCCAACCATGATTCCAGCAACACCATCAACAACGGGTGCATTGAATCTACGAATATGCTCTCCAGCTGGTTTTTTATCAGGATTAATGACGATAGCGTGATTATCGCTTTGTAATTGGTGCATATGTGATTTGAATATTTTTAACAACTCGTTGTGCTCGTTCAAAAGAGCATCTAGCTCGCTGACGATGCGCCTGGCATAAAGTGAATCAAGGTTATTATAATCACAACGTGCATTCACGCGATTGGCAAGTGCGCTTCCGGAATCCTCGCCACCCATAAAGTAGATTTGTAAGAATTTATGTGGTTCGTTTGGCATTGGCAGCAGTGAGCCCATTTTATGATAAACTTGGCCTCTGATTTTGAATGTAGAATTGAATTGTTGACCATTTGCATTAGTATTTCGAACTATTTCTGTTGCTCCGAACGATGTCATTTGAAAGCATGAATTGAATCTTCGAATTGACTTCAGGAACACGTTAGAATCTGGATCCGTGCCGATAAGTAAGCCGTTCAATGGTTCAGGTGGTGTTTCAATTTCAGGTAGTTGCACTTTTCCTGACGCGCAACACATCCCAGCTGGCTCATTTTTGAATTTCAGAGCATGACAATGCGGACATTCCTTGTCCATAGCACCAATTACCACTTTTGAATGAGCATAATATTCAATATCGGGCTCATACTGGAATGCTAGACGCAGGAATGAATCAGATATAAATGCTCGATGAACCTGTTGTCGTTGTTGGTCATTTGTTCTTCGTCTATTGACTGTGAAACGGCGTGATTGTCGTTGTTCTAATCTTATTACTTCATTGCGTTCAGCTCGTGTATTTTCTAATTGTTCTTGACGCAATTGCGCCATGCTCACACGCGGATCAGTATTTTGTTGTTGGATTTGTTCTTCGGATCTCTGGGCTCTTCTATTTCGCATGCTTCTAGATCTACTTGTATTACGGCTCAAGTTAGCCCCTTTGCGTTTTGTTGGCATTGTTCACTGTACAAAACGTACATAAATATAATTAATTAAATTACTTAATGATAAAAAACATTATAGTAATAATGTATTTAATCTTTGATTGTACACACATACATATACATATACATGTAAATATTAGACAGTTTTACGAAAGCGAAAAATTTTATTTTTGTTAATTATATTAAATATAATGCTAGAAATGGTGAAAAAAAAATTCTGTGGAAGTTAGAGCTCTTATAAGTGAACACAAAAAAAAATTTCCCAATTATAATAAAAATCTTTCACCGAATTTTGTTTTAACCATTTCCAACAACATTTTCGATATAAATTAAATAAAAAAAAATATGGATAAATAAAAATAAAAAAAAAATTATTGATTTTATAATAAATGTATAAGAATAATTTATACTTACAACACAATAGCCGTTGTTGGCGGGAGCTCATAACACGTGTTGAGTACTTTTTAGGTTATGTTAATCACTTAATTGACTAATCGTATGAACTACACTCAACATTAATAATTATTGATAAAATAGGAATAAATAATTATAGTCCAGCAAATTAATAATAAATTTAATTGAGAATATAGTTAATATGAGAGTTACACTGAGATAGTAAAATGATAATTGTAAACGTTACTACTACGCTTGCTGCATGAACAATAATAATGGCTGAAAACTCTGGAGGGAGTGAGAGAAGGCTTATAGAAACAGGAGACCGGTTTCGGTCTCTTCTCTACTCCGTGCTGTTTACTGGAAAGTGACACCGGTATAGTCTGGCAAATGAGTGTTGATCCAGAAAAAGCGCGGAAAATTTAAAAAATCTAGCACTGGTAACACTAATTATAGCAGGAATAAACTGTCTTGATACTAATGTTACCATGTAATAAGTTTCAATTAAATGTTAGGCTCAACTGGTGGGGATAACTTACCAAGTGATAATTGATCAGTTATCGAGCGGGATGAATAATGATTAAATTACTAAAATGACTATTAAAAAATAAGGGTTGGAGATAGAGGGGTTAAAATTTAGGGTTGTATGTATTTTTTAATGGCACATTATAAAAAAAATAAAAATTAAAATTTCGTCCAAAAAATAAAAATAAAATGTTAGGGGTGGACTACCCCTAACATTTAGGGGGATGAAAAATAGATAGTAGCCGATTCTCAGACCTACTGAATATGCATATAAAATTTGATAAAAATCGGTCAAGCCGTTTCGGAGGAGTATGGTAACTAACATTGTGACACGAGAATTTTATATATTAGATTACCATATATAATACATATAACAATATTAACTAATATATCATATCAAGATACATACATTTATATACCGGGTGTTATACCTCTCAAAGTAACCAAAATGAGGTATATTGGTAAGAAATAAATCTGTGACTAAATCCGCTGTCACATAGTACTATGTGAGAACTTCACAAGAGCTCTTTAGATTATAGTTTATAAAATTATCACGGTGGTATGATATGTGATATCAATAATTAGTTATAAATAAATCTCAAAAAGTAAGAGAACACTGAAGGTGTAAAAAAACCTGGTGTTAAGGTCCAATGTTCCATATATGTAGCCTCTATCCAAGGTCCACTTGATGTAGTTGAAGACAGCAAAAACGAAGACAGGAAGAAGACAGGAAGCAGACAGGAAACAGACAGGAAACAGCTCAGCAAAACGAAGAGAAGATAAGAAGAAGGCTCAACCTTCCAGGTCAGCCAGGGGTCGATAATGCAGCTCAGCAGGTCGCCAGCCTCTACCGGCTACTACTGGTCCTCATCCGGTGGTTGTCTGTCGATTGCCAGGCGTCTGATTATGAGGGCTAAGCTGTACCCTAACACCCTAACAAAAAAATAGTCTCATGAAAGGACATGTGCAAAAGAAAAAACAAAAAAAAATGAAGTAGGTATATTTTCAACCTGATCGATATCATTGCTGGTTCAAAAGTCATAACTTACCTTCTGAGAAGGGAGGTAAAACTAGAAGATAGCCAAAACAGCAAACAGGACTGACTAAACAGGACATCAGGACAAAAATGGCGGCGTTCCTACCGCATGGCACTCTCCCGGTGGTCGGCACAAATCCCCATATAAAGGCTCCAAAAACCACAAACGATGGGTGCGACTTGAACTCGGCCCCAACGGCACTTCGTAGATTCCCCCAAAGGGTTAATTTCCGGTTAAACACACCGAAAAATGAATCTCAAAAACGAGTCAAGCGCACCTCATCATGGCCACCCAGAAAAGCACTCACAGATCACCTCGAGGACGGATACCATCCACCATTTCCAAAAATTGCCAAAAAAACAGCACATCCTGTATGAAATCAGCGCCTAGTTTTGAATTCATAGCCTCTCATTGGTCAGAACCATAAATGCTATTTCGTTTGACAGAACGAAATCCAACGAAAGTAATCAAAAAGGCCATTCTTCTTCTTTCTTTTCTGCTACGGGCACGAACATTTACGGCTAACCGACTTGAGACCGAAGATCGATGACAGAAGTTCTATGAAAGAAGAACAATGACATCGACGTCTAGAAAATAAATATAACCTATAAGAATCCATATGATTATATAATGAAAAATAGAGAAAAAAACCCAGTAAATACCCAGAGATCTCATTCAGAATCAACAAAATCCTGGGACAATCTTCAATAGCCTAGAATTCATCACACTAGAGAACACAACGGTATGTCGCCTGCTTACATGTGAATGGATGTTTTTATTGACTCTATTATCTTCAATTTCAGGCCTAGGATCAGACAGGTAGCCAGAAATCATGAGATTCCTGCAGCTTAATTACATCACTTTCAACAGCCCTTAGAATGTCAGAAGCAAGAGTATTACCTAGTGCTGGAAACCTGTGAATTTACTAGCATTCAACTATATGTGATGTTTGTTTTGAAATAGTGGTTTTAATAGATGTTTTATTCAGGAATTTGATACTAAAACTGAATGTTCTCTGTAAGTGCAATGCCCAATAAATGAAATCTCCCGTTGCTATAAGCAAGTATACAAAAGGGAGCCTTCTAATTGGTTGAAAATAAATTTATGAAATTTTCAGTTATAACTTGATATTCTTGCACCTTTTACAAGCTGTAATTTTGAAGAAATCCTGATTTTACATTTGGATTATCTATTTCAACTGGTTTTTGAGATTTTCATGCCTAAAATTTCGTATTATCCCATGATCTGTTAGTGTCAATGATTAATTGATAGCTTATGAAAAAGAAAAGAAAATAGACTAGAATGTAAAATCGCTTTTGCTCTAAAATTAAACTTTCAAGGTTTTACAGTCTGTCAAAGTTGCAAAAATGTCAACTGTAAATATTTTCGAAGCAGTTCAGTTTTGGTAAAGAACAAAAAAATGCAATAATATACAAGGCATCCCATTCAAAAAATACAACTTCTGTGGAAAACAATAATATAGTCTCCAGATTTTACTACCTTTAAGCTAAAATAAAGTGACTATATTATACCTAATACTAACTATAATATATACTGTGAATAAAAAAAATTTAAGAAAATGATTCAGTGGACAACAAATAAAGTTATTTAAATGAGGCATTAAAATTGCTTTAGAAACAATTTCATCACATAATTTGCAAACTTCAATATTGCTAAGTTGTACTTTAAATACTGAAATGAACTCACTATCTGTTGGGTATTTCAAGAATGGTTTTATAATATTGAATTTTTTGCCCTGAATATAAAATTTATTTTACTCTGTAAAAAAGCAATCAATAAGCATGATATCATTAGTTTTTAAAATTGCATAGTTATTTCCAGCAGTAGCAGAAAACTTCCAATTGTTACAGGAAAGTTTGGGATAAAATCCAATATTAATTACTTTAACTAAAACAGAAATTTAATTTTTATTGGGTTCTGTGACAATGATACGACCTTCATGAATCCTATTTACAACTTGTTGTAAACTTTGATTCGATTTTCTAAGTAATCTCTTTACAAAACCAAGATAGTTTTCGAAGCAGAAACAATTTATGTTATTTAATGTATCAAATTCTTTTGCATCTTGTGTAAGATGCACTAGAACAGTGGTCGCCAACCTCTTCAATGTGTTGAGCTACTTTGTTAATTTTGGAATAAACAGCGAACTATCCACGCGGAAGCCACGTAACGCAACGTAAATGAGATAATCCACAGTTAATTTATCATTATATGTATTTATTTTACTATAGCGATAGGCGTCGCCATCTGTCATGTCATGCTTCTTGTGAGGGCGAAATGTGGACTGCGGACAGTCACTTTGCTACTTTGAATGTGAGGGGAGGATTAAATGATAAAATTGATGAAATTTACACGATGATAGAAGAAAGATGGATTGATATTCTTTGTGTAAATGAAACCAAGCGGAAAGGATGTGAATCCACAACACATGGACCTTATACAGCCTACTGGTCAGGAGTTCCGGAAACCAGCAGAGGTTCTCAGGGCGTTGGTGTAATACTCTCTGCTAGAATGAATGAATGTGTGACTGACTTTCAATGTATAAGCCCAAGACTCCTCTGGGTGAGGCTGAAGGTTGGTCTTACTCGTATCTTTTTGCTAGGGGTTTATGCCCCACAAGATGCGCAGTGGAACCAGTCTTTAAAAGCTCAGAAAGAGAGGCGGGAGTTTTGGGATAGTGTGACAGATATTTTAAATGGGTGTAACCAGAATGAAAGAATTGTAATGTTGGGTGATTTTAATAGTTGGGTAGGAGTAAAGTGTGATGGATATGACAGTGTTCTGGGAATGTACGGTGACGGCAGAGTAAATGAAAACGGAGAAAATCTACTTGAAATATGTTTGGAGCGAAATCTTGTGGTAACAAACACAATGTTTAACCATTTAACCCGTTTAGGTGCATTTTTGCTTTTGAATAAGCGATTTTTTGGTCGTTTAGGCTCTTTGATAATGTATTCCAGTTTAATTTTGATGTGATCGTTATCGGAGGGATTGTGTCACTTCGAGTGATGCTTTTGTTTTTCTTGGTTGCACCGGTGGGTTGAGGTGCATGAAGCGTTTTATTGTTGTCTCCTGATGGGGCAACCATATTTTTTGTCGCGATTATATTTTTGTTGCTGTCGGCCGGGACAGCTTTTGTATTCGCTGTTTTATTTTTCTGATTTTCAATTTCCGACTCGCTTGGGGCGGCCGAAGTTAACGGGGCTTTTTTACGGGATAAACCCTCATTTTCAGAATCGCTTGAGTTTGGCGATCTGTTACGTTTGGTTTTCGCGGCGCGTTCTACCGTCTGGAAATCCATCGGGATTTCATCGGGTGTTTGGCTTTGGTTGGGCTCGTTTTGTTTTCTGAAGTTTTCAATCAGATCCCTGATTTCGTTTGCCTGTTCTGCGACTTTGTTGTTTAACTCGGCCACGTCTTTTTTTAATTTAGTAATTAATACCTCCTGTTCGCAGAGGAGTTTTTGAACGGGTTCCGCGGTCTTTGTTTCTTTTTCGGGTTTCGCGTGCACCCTCGTCGGTGAGGGGCGTTTTGACCTTACCAGCCCCGGTTCTTTTAGGGAAGGCTCGTTTATTGTGTTTAAAATCCCGTAGTTGGACTTTTTTGTCCGATCCGCAAAAGGCGTAAATTCGGACGATATTATTATTTAGATTAATTTAAAAACGAGCACCCCGACGGTGCTCACATTTAGTTTTAAAGAAATAAAACTGGTTCCCGTCTCTGTAATTAATTACAGATAGGGGATAGAAAGCTAAATTTACTTATCTCCAAAGTGTGAGGGAATCTCAACACATATACAATAGTAATCCAAATTCAAGTAATCCCAGAAAGGCACTATTTTCACTGCACTATCACTCTCGACTTGCTTTTATGCGTGTTACCACTAGTAAAGCACGATCGCGACTGCTGACAAGCACCGCGACGTAGCTGGGTATTTATAGGACTGGAAATGGAGGAAGGTAGAGGCGGGTGATTAGAAGGTGGGAAATCGGAAGGCGGTAAATAGTAGTTGGGAGATTGACGGGTAAGTTTAGGTTTCCATGTCGGTGGTAATCGTTGGCCGTCAGCCCTTTTGTTCATACAATTAGGACGTTTCTCTATTTCTATTGCTTCTCTGATTATACGAGGTTTAAAGGATCGGATTGTTGCTATTGTTCTTGTTTTGGGAAAATCGATAGTGTGGCCTATTGATTTAATTTAAAAAATCTTTTCATATAGAGTTGGTACTTCTATAAAATTTTAAAAATAAAATACTTGGTAAAATACTTTACAGATGAGGCCTCAGTTACAAACACTTATTATCCAAAACTGTTTAACGATAAAGTTTTCCATTACAATATTCCCAAAACTTCAATTTTTAAATATGATATAAAAATGAAAACGTTTAAAAAGTTAAAAGATATTAATTTCAACAATCACCCAGAACATTTAAGGCACATTTAAACAAATTATAAGTAATCTAGTTATCTGCAGCATACAGGGTGTTTCATAATTAGTTGTACATATTGGTTCTAAGCAAACCATACAATAACATTCTCCATCTGAGCTTGATGAGGTCTCAAGTGTAGTGGCTTTCGTCTTGGTCTCAAGTGTAGTGGCTTTCGTCTTCTTGGTTTCTTGTTGTTGAAGTTTCTTTTTTTCCTGAACTAGATAAGTTCCGCTTGGCTCTGTTTTTCTCCTTCTCCTCATATTCAACTCGTATTGCCTCTTTCTCGGTAGTGTCGGTATAGATGGCAGATTTCCTAGTCTTTCTCTTTTTTTTGGAGCTGCTTTTGGAAAGGGTCGAACACTTTCAGGAGAAAACACTTCATCTGGGTTGGAAGATTTATTGGGAACCTCATGGGATGCCTGCAAATTTTCTACTGGATAAGAAATATCACGCGATGTTGAAGGCAAATTCTCTAGAGGTCCTAAGGAGTCTCTTGATGCTGATGGAGCAACCTCCACGGTAGTTTTCAACAATGCATTCACAGTATTGTTAAGTTCTTCATTAGGGGTTTCTGAGTTATCTGCTATTTGTTGCAGGGGTCGATCGGTTACATATGATGGTGAATAGTCTAGGTCAGTGAATATATTTCTATTTAAAGGAAAAATTCCAGTGCGTCTGAATCTTGACTGGATATTTGTTTTAGTCACTGCTTAGGGTAAGGCGTCCCTTATAATTCCCGGAATATGATGAAACGTCAAGGTCATTCCCCCATGACTACGCATCCATGAATCACATGCAGAAGAGACAGCCTTCTTTAGAGGTCCATAAACTGACCGGTCTAATGGCTGTAGTTTGTGGGAGCAATGTGGGGGAAACGACAATACTATAATCCCATTTTCTTTACAAAAATCTAGGGCCTGGATGGAAATGTGTTATGAATGATTATCTAGGAGTAAAAGAACTTTATGATCGTTTGAGGAGGATGTATATTTTTGAAAATGTTGAAAATAAATAAGGAACTCCGTTTCCTGCATCCATCCACTTGAATTTCCGGCTCCAATACTCCCAGTTGGGCCATCCCTCACAAAATGATCTTGATATCTGAGCCTTGGGAATACAAACATGGGTGGAATAGAATTACCAATAGCGTTTACTGCCACAGTGACAGTAACAAGCGTCCCTCTTTCGGCAGAAGTTACAGATCCAACCTGTCTTATTCCTCTTTTCGTAACAACTCTATTGGGTTTCTGCACTGTGGTAAAGTTTGTTGGAATATGCAAAAACGCATGATAGGGAGCAATTTTTTAAATACACAAGGATGTCTCCAGAGATGTTCGACCATCTATTGAGATACATCGAGCCATTTATAAAAAAAGACCCAACCAAGCTACTAATTTAATCAGGACAACGGCTGGCTATTATATTGCAGTAAGTACATCATCTCACATCAACTCCTATGAGTACAAATGTTTGTATTTTAGCTATTTGTCAGAAGGGTGTTCCATGCAAGTTATCGCCTGGAATAATTATATTGGCAAAACAACTGTGCATTGTATATTGAAGGAAACTTGTAAGGTTTTATGGAGGGTCTTGGCACCTATTGTATTTCCACAACCAAGCAAAGAGGATTTCTGAAGGATTTTATAAAAGATGGAATGTTCCTAATTGTATTGGTGCAGTGGATGGAAAACACATAATTATCCAATGCCCAAAAAATTCTGGAACCATATATTTTTCTTATAAGTAATCATTTAGGTATGTACCATTTAGTACTAACATTCCAATAATTGATAGTTGAATTTTCATTTCCAGCATTATTCTCATGGCTGCATGTGATGCATTTTATAAATTCACTTATGTCGACATTGGCAGAGAGGGATCGAATCATGACAGTTCTGTTTTTCAGAACAGTATATTTGGGAGGGCAGTGCTTGATGGTACTCTCAATATACCACCACCAAAACCATTTCCAAATACTAAAATTTCTTTTCCTCATTTTTTTGTGGCAGATGAGGCATTTCCACTACATACTAATATTATGCGTCCGTACCCAGGCAAATATTTAGGGGAAAGAAAAAACATTTTTAATTATCGTTTGTCTAGAGCTAGGCGGATGATTGAAAATACATTTGGTATTCTTGTACAAAGGTGGCGACGATTAAGAACACCAATTATTGTCAATGAAGATTTATGTAATAAAATTATATTGGCGTGCATTGTATTGCACAATTACATTCAAAAAGGGGAAGAAAACATACCAGTCAAGGAAAGAAAATACTGCCAACAGACTTTGTGAACTCATTGAGTGATGTAGGTAACACTTTGACATCTGTAGGACGTCTAGCTGCAAATAATTCTTCAAATACCACTAAGGAGTTAAGAGATTTACTTGCAGAATATTTTATTTCTGATCAGGGATTATTATCATACCAATGGAATTTGGTGCACCATTTGAAGGTAACCCCAACTGTTTCAATCAATGAACCAAATAAATTATCAATTTAATTAAACCAAAAAAAAATCAAAGATTTTGATTCACTAACCAAAATCATTTTAACAAATAATACATAAAAATCTAATAAATAATAACTAAAAAAAATATGAATCTCAAAATAAATATATAAAAAAATGAACACAAAATACAAATAAATACAATTTACCGCTACATTTTAAGTAGGTAGGTATATAATATCATTTTAACAAATAATACATAAAAATCAACTGAATAATAACTAAAAAAAATAGGAATCTCGAAATAAATATATACAAAAATGAACACAATATATATCCTACAAATAGACAAAAATAAATAGTTGCTGCTACATTCTAAGTAGATATATAACAAAAAAATGTAAAGTTTTTTATTCAAAATCAGTTCTCAAAATATCAAAAAAATTAGTCAAATAAATAACAACAAAAAATATAAATCTGAAAAAAGATTGCATCTACAAAAATTAACAATATAAACATATTATTTACAAACTCAAAAAAAATTATTAATACATCCATACAAAAAATTAAACAAAAAGAAACTACAATAAACTGTCACTTTCTATCGATTTCAAATGGTCACAAATAACCTGATAAATTTCTTTTTAGAATGATTTTATCTTTTTTGCAAAATATGCTGATATCCGATATCAAACTCCTAACAAAATGTTCATCATCACTAACTGGAGTTGGTTGCTGCTCCGTTATATTTTTCTCAAGCACCTTATTAAATGCATCGAAGCAGCCACTAATTTTTTCAGTAAGGTCTGATTGTTTAATTTTTTTTTGATGGCATTGTATGTCGAGGAATTATATTTTCGTTCACCGTTTTTAAAATGGGTCTTTTAATTAAAAGAACTTTTTTAGATGTGTTAACACTTTGTGTGCTACTTCCTGCACTGTCACTCTCAATTACAATCATTTCATTTTCTTGACTTTCTTGTCTAACTTCTAAAATTTCAGTTTCTTCATCATCCTTTATAACTATTTGGGATACAGAATTCCACTCTGTGGTTTCTGGCCTGTTTTTGTTCTCAAAGTTCGAGTATAACCTGAAAATTTAATGAATTATTGTTAATCCTTCTATTAAGAATAAAATAGTTCACTACTCACCTTCTTGTTTGGATATATTTGTCCCAAAACCCCATCATCTTAAAATATGGCCAAGTCACCTCCGAACCTCCGGAACCCGATGGTGTATTTTTTATTTGTTTCTTAAAAGCTTCCATCGGTGTTCACAAGCTTCAGCTACAGAAAAAGTGATTTAAAAAACGTTTAACTCTCTGATTTTGTGGCACTTGCGTGTTTCCTCCATTATATGAGCAATTGTGAGCTTTTGCATATAACTGATAGTCCATTGAAAAGTTACATTTGGGGTTGCGTTTTTTAGAGGACGCAATTTTATTTTTTTGATGTGTGGGGGGGGGACAGTGTAAAGCTAAAATCAAGTTTGTGGGGTCGCCACCCTTGTCCCACGGCCGCCATCTTGAAAATAGGGGTTGAAATGGTTATTTCGATTTATCTCTTAAACTATTTATCTGATAAAAAAAATTTGTCAACATTATTTGTTGCAAATTTAATTCTCTACAATTTTGGTCCAGTATCTTTTTGTCGTAGAATTATAAATAAAAAAGTTATAAGCGAAAATGTTCGGAAATTCGAGAAAAAAAATTTTATTTTTCGATATAACTTTTTTTTTATCATTTTACGAAAAAATAATATCAGACCATTTTTGTAGATCGTTTTTTAAGGAATAACTTTTATAAGCAACATTTTTTAATTAAGTCAATAGCTACGGTTTTACAGCGCTCCGAAGTGAGTATTATTTTTCAGTACTCTTAACTATACATATATTATGCGTGTGTACTAATAATGTGTCATCAGTTATTTTCCTTTTTTTTTTATTTTGTTATTATAATTTTTTTAATTATTAATTTTGTAATATTATTAATAATTAATTATTGACCCCACCACCCACGAGGTAGAGTCTGGAGGCGCGTTTTTTTTTACGTGGTTTCCCCAATAGGCATAATCCACGGTGATTTTCTATATTTGAACTATTCCGTCCTTAGTCTTTTCGATGGACCAGGCTTTCGGAATTAAATATCAGTGGGAGAACTGGAGAAGGAAGGGGTGTTAATGTCGGCGGTTCATCATCAAAGTCATTTTCATTTATTAATTCTGTGAGCTCCATTACGTTGCTGCATGTCTCTCCAGAACAATGGAAGCACACTGCAGAACATTTCAACCCTGCTTTTCGACATCCACACATCGCTCCACAGTTTCCTTTGCATTTGCAAAAAATCAATTTTAGAAGCTCAGAGGGTGCTGGAGGTTTAGAGGTCTGCACTGGCATCAATAATTTTCCACATTTTTTCCAGCCCCATTCTTCAGGATCATTATTATTACCAAGCCACGACTGGACCTGATGGTAGACTCTGAAAGTATGAAAGCGAGCTGTGTCTTGTGTTGGAGGAAGTGAAGATAAGTTAAATGTACTTTTTGTCACTGCCTTGGCGAATTGTTTGTATCTTAGACTGTCAAGAGAATTATCATCTTTATTACCACCGTATAAAGAGATAAAAAAACGTTCACCAATTACAGTGAGCAAAGCAGGATCAACTCTCTTGTTGAGAAACAAAGCCGTTCCACTTGCGAACTCTATATGTTTTTCCAGGGTTTTCACAAATTTCATTTTACCGATATTGTAAGGAGCTGAAGTTGTGTCACATCCTGAAAAAGCATGAAGAAACAGCAAGTTATCCGCAATAACATCTCCGTATATAAAACCTGACGCACAATATAATTGTTCTGCTGTTCGTCCTTTTGATGGTTTCAAAAAAAATACATTTGCTTGTTTTCTACCAAGTGCTGTGAGCAATATCAGTATGTCAATATCTTCAGCTACAATAGTAACGGTATCGAATAATGGAGATGCAGCAAGAGCAGAGCGAACGATAAGAGTGTCTGCATCTGATTCTGCTTGGTCAACGGTAAAACCTATTTCTGAGAAAACAGTTTTAAGAAGTTTAATAAAGTTAGATTTGTTCTTTTCATTACCAAGAAATTTCTCTTGTGATAACGTCGGTATAGTGTTCTTGTCAAATTTTACTTCTGTCGACTGGTGTTTTTTCGTACGGCGCAAACGCTCCCAAGACTTTGTTCCTGCGACATCAGGGTCGTCTGAGTAACCGTCAAACACAATGATTGCAGAGAGCCCGAAGTGTTCTTGTACATATTTGACATATTTAGTAGTTATATCATTAAACGATGAATTTCGATCCCAAACTACTTTATGTAAAAGAAAGCCACCGTCAATGACAAAATGACTCCTGGCGCTGATGTTAGAGGATCGTTCCACCGGTGTAAAAGCATTAAACAAAGATGACTTAGTACCTTTTCTCATGCCATCCTCCGCGAATAATTACAATGAGAAAGGTGCTAATTCATACCCTAAGTATTCTTTGACATCGCCGACTGTTTCTCTTGAAATGCACATTCGTTGAAATAATAGTAATGGATTAATGACGACACGAGATTTATCAACTTCAATAGCACTTGTCATAGCGCTGAAAGAAAGAACCTTATTTTTACGCTGAAATGATAGCCGTTGAAAATCAGATCCTGTGATATTAGTAATCAAATCTTCTCCTATCTCAAAGGCATGTTGACAATTAATATTCTCTGAAGCAACTATACCGTTAGCAATGCAAATTAATTCAGGGGTATCTAGGGTAAAGACATGAGTTGCGAACCAATTATCGATTTTTTCAAGATCTTCGTTGTCACGTTGTATGCGTGAATCTCGGTAATCAATATGTTGTTCTGAAGTATCCATTGAAAGGTTGCAGTATTCTGTTATTTGCTCACAAACATCTTGTAGACGTATCATTCCAAGGGTCCACGATGCCAGCGTACTCTCAGTAATACCACGGCCGTGCGTTAATCCTCCAGATGATTTAAACATTCTCATAAGTCTGCTCAATAGTTTGATCAGACATGATCCCACTCCAAAATTTATCCGTTCGTCTAATCGTAAAATAGCCTAAAGCTGTGAAAGAGTGAAATTCTTCAGGAGTCATTATTTTCTCAAGATTCAGCATATCTTGCAAGTATAGATGACTCGACTTGGCATACAAGAAATGTCCACTTGAGTGAAAAATCGGGAGCATGTTTCTGATAGTCTTCAGATGTAAAGACCAATTTCCGGAGCGTTCAGCCTCTATGAAATGTTTTACAAGAGTGACTAATCTGTAATATTGAACCCATAATGTTGCCGTTGGTCCTTTACTTTCCAGCATGCTCAAAGCCTCCTCAAATTTGGTAGTTATTTGTTGGAATAGGGGATTATGTATAGCTTCAAAAATTCTTGTTCTATCAATATCAGTACTATTATCATCCAGAAAATCTCGTTCTTCTTCTGTAAATTCTATTGAATCCATAACTATTTTTGTTATTGATAAATGCGCTAGGAAATGAGCACGTACAGCCCTACCATACGCATGTCCAGACATTATGTGCTGTACACAGTTCTCAGCATAAATTAATTTGAAGATATCTTCGAGTCCACTACCAGACATGACATATCCAATCGAACCTATGAACGACATGAGCAAATGGAATCCACCTAATCGAACTACGACCTTCGATAGATCGGTATTAGGATCAGCAGCAGCTGTAATGTCTCGAGCCTTCCAATATAACGGTTGATCAAATGTCACAATGCATGTATTTTGATTGGAAGCTTTACATTTTTCAATAGAAAATAGAAGTGATGTTAAAATTGTGTCGTAATCTGTTGGCGGAGCGTTTATAAATGGCAAACATATAATTCTACTTCTTTGAAAAGGTTTTTCAGCAGTTGCTTCGATCATAAATCCGTTCCATCCGCTGATACTCATAGTGCATGACCATTTACCATACAGCCACATAAAATCACAGGGTGTAGGAACAATTTTTTTGGTCGATTGTGTGGTTCTTTCAATTACTGAAACATTTATTTTACTCAAACCAACGGTTTTGCCTTTTGAGTAAGATGCAAGAGGAATTAACCCAAGCGTAGATTTAATTGAAGCTGGTATTTTTTTGGATACTCGTGGTAAACTGGTATCAGTTTCGATACTATCGTAAGGTGTAACGCATTGAATACCACCCATCGCATGGAAAGTATTTTTACCATCAATTGTATTGCTATTAAAATCAGCATTGTCAAAAACAAACTGAAAAAAAGCATGAGGTAAGATATTACGCGCCGGACGAAAAGCACAAGAATCTTCAAGTAATGAAATGGCATTATAGGATGCGGAGAATCCTAACGATGAAAGAACATCAATAAGATTACTGGAGCCATACTTTTTATACAAGAAAGATCCAACTCCAAGTAGCAGAGGAGAAATAAATGAAGCAGGTCGAGTTGCTGCAATGATAGAGTGAGCAATTGATGCGCACTTTCTTTCCGCTGCATTTAGTGACTTGCGTTTTGATTGGCAAATAATTCCTTTCAATAAAACTGATAAAGTTTCGGGAATTAGAGTATTAACATCCTTGAGAAAACTATCAGAAGGTGGATATTCCTTTGTCTCGTAAAATTGTGAACGAATATCTTCCAAAATAATAGCAGCTGCATCTCTAACGATCTGTAGCCTCTCTTCACGAACATCATTTTTTTTATGAGAAGGCGGTTTGTTTGTTATAATTTTATAAATAAACCCTTTAAAGCAGACTATACAATCGTGGCCGGATTCGTTAAAAAATACGATTTCATTTTTGTACTTTGCTTTCAATCGTTCAATAATTGTACGCTTCTGGGGAATGTACTCTCCTGTAATTGATTTAATTAAATCTGTCATGAAGAATTGACACTCTTCACTATTTTCATGTAGGTAAGAAAAAACATCCGCCATTGCTGCGTCAATATTATTTTTGCGTTCATCCTTTTTATTTGTGACCGACCATTTTTTGGAATACAATTGCTTGCTGCAGTTGTTATGATACTTCGATCCAACTTCCACTAAGCTGGGAATATTAGCGATGCGATTAGCAATGTCCATTGCAACATCATCGGAACGTCTGTTTATAAGGTCCATAATACTTGTTTTTGTACTCTCATTACGTACAATACAAACCCGCGGTAGTCGGCTTGTGCGCAAATTACTTGAATCCTGAACCGTTTTGGCACAGATGAAGCAATTGTTCACAAAATCAAAGTCTGGCTCTGGAGCTTCTGAAACTGAAGATAAACTACTGGAGCTGCTGCTGCGACGACGAACAACATTATCGGTTCGATTGTCCACGTAATAACAATAACACGCAATATGTACAGTTACTTCCGAAATAGTTCGTTAGCCTCATCATTTTTTGCTACAGCTCGATCTAATAAAGTTTTTACACCTTTTGCCTTCACAGTTCTTATTTTATTTTCATCTAAAGGTTTTTTACAAATAAAACAATCACTCATGATGGAATAATAGAAAAAAGCACGCTTAAAAATTCTAAATGCTATTAAAAAAAAAATAGTTTTCACTGAAGTTAAAATCGTGTCTAAAATCATTCGAAATCGTCTTATCTTCACAATTAAAAACAGGATAAAATACATCCGCACGTAGAGAAATATGTAGCACAACTGAAAGATATAAGTTGAACGACAACTTGAACACAATAATATTCTTACAATAAGAGAGGTTAGAAATAATAATAATAATAGCAGGCAGATGTTCTTTTGTTCCCTCATGGTCACGTGAGTATTTTCTACCTAACAGTATTCTCAGTAACGGCCATCAAATTTAAAATTATTTTAAAAATCAATAATTGTAAAATTCTGTAATGGAGTGGAAAAGAATCAATAATTAATTATTAATAATATTACAAAATTAATAATTAAAAAAATTGTAATAACAAAATAAAAAAAAAAAGGAAAATAACTGATGACACATTATTAGTACACACGCATAATATATGTATAGTTAAGAGTACTGAAAAATAATACTTACTTCGGAGCGCTGTAAAACCGTAGCTATTGACTTAATTAAAAAATGTTGCTTATAAAAGTTATTCCTTAAAAAACGATCTACAAAAATGGTCTGATATTATTTTTTCGTAAAATGATAAAAAAAAAGTTAAATCGAAAAATAAAATTTTTTTTCTCGAATTTCCGAACATTTTCTCTTATAACTTTTTTATTTATAATTCTACGACAAAAAGATACTGGACCAAAATTGTAGAGAATTAAATTTGCAACAAAAAATGTTAACAAATTTTTTTTATCAGATAAATAGTTTAAGAGATAAATCGAAATAACCATTTCAACCCCTATTTTCAAGATGGCGGCCGTGGGACAAGGGTGGCGACCCCACAAACTTGATTTTAGCTTTACACTGACCCCCCTACACATCAAAAAAATAAAATTGCGTCCTCTAACAAACGCAAGGTAAGGCCTAAAAAATGTAACATTTCAATGGACTATGAGGAAAGGTCGATACCTGCTGTATCAACATGCCATCATCCATTATAATATCTTTTAATAGAAAATGGATGGTAGATATAATATGGTCAGATAATTTTAGATAAAACGATGAAATTTAAAAAAAACCGTATTGAAAAAAACAAATGACAAATCAATTAAGAGGTTATGTACTGTTATGCAAACAAAACACAAAAGTCATTGTCAAAAAAGCTGCGATTTCATTGGTTCATTCTTATTTCTTATTTTATTTTAGTCATGTGTATAAACCAATGTTTTTTGCACTCATTCAAACTGGGTTTTTGAGATAATATTATTGGATTCCAGCTAAAACTGTAGTCTTGCTTTGATCATTCTTTTAAATGTTTTTAATAAACATGATCCCAATGAGATGCCCCTATATGATTCTTGTTTTAAAGGATCTTTTTGGGGTTTTGGTATAGGAACAATTATATATTCTTTCCAACTGCTTCTTGGAATTTCTTTCTTTTCCCAAATATATATTATAATATTGCCTTACGTAGAGAGTCAATTAAAATAGGTGGAACAAAACTGTACTATGATTATAAAAATAATCATCTACGCTACGTTGAGAGTTTATTAACATAGGACCTTTATAAAGAAATGTAATTGTATTGTAATATGTTGTGACCTACTTTATTATGTTCATTACATAAAAAATAGAACACAAGATGCTGACGGCAGCTGTTCGCCGGAGAACAGATAAAGTGAGTTCGAATTATTTACGGCTCTAAGAATGAAAATTCAAATTCATTAAGGGCGCCACCCAATTTAGATATAGCTTTACTATATTTGGATAATTGAGAAAACCAAATATCTATCTTTAACAAAATACCTAAAATGACTTAATATTAAATTTTCTTAGACATTCAGGCTGGGCAAATAGGAGAATAAAAAAACATATCACATATAAGAATATAATTAGAACATCAAAGTGGACAAGGCAAAATACGTTGTAGACCCGGGTACCATAAAATAATAATTATATAAATTAAATAACATATATAACAATATTAACTAATGTATTATAGCGAAGTACATACACTTTTATACCTGGTGTTATACCGCTCAAAGTTACCAGAATGGGGTATAATGGTAAGAAATAAACCTGTGACTGAATCTGCTGTCACATAGTACTATGTGAGAACTTCACAAAAGTCCTTTAGATTATAGTTTATAAAATTATCACGGTGGTATAATATACGATATCAATAATTAGTTATTATTTAAAATGATGGTATAATAAGCACTAATATGATAAAATAGTTATAAAAAATCTTAAAAAGGTAAGAGAACACTGAAGGTGTAAAAAAACCTGGTATTAAAGTCCAATGGTCCACATATGTAGCCTCTATCCAAGGTCCACTTGATGTAGTTGAAGACACAAAAACGAAGACAGGAAGAAGACAGGAAACGGACAGCAAAACGAAGAGAAGGTAGCAGAAAGGCTTAACCTTCCAGGTCAGCCAGGGGTCGGTGATGCAACTCAGCAGGTCTCTAGCCTCTACCGGCTACTACTAGATCTCATCCGGTGAATGTCTGTCGACTCTGGCCAGGATTTAAAAGCGACTCGGTGTTGGTCCTCGTGGGAATCTTGACCAAAGTCAAGAGTTGCCACAAGAGTCGTCGTTCGATTTCCAGGAGTCTGATGGTGAGAGCTAAGCTGTACCCTAACACCCTAACAAAAAAATAATCTCATGAAAGAACATGTGCAAAATAAAAAACCAACAAAATGAAGTAGGTATATTTTCAACCTGATCGATATCATTGCTAGTTCAAAAGTCATAACTTACCTTCTGAGAAGGGAGGTAAAACTAGAAGATATCCATAACAGCAAACAGGACTAAAACGGACTAACAGGACATCAGGACAAAATGGCGGTGTTCCCACCGCATGGCAGCTTACCGGTGTTTGGCACAAATCCCCATATAAGGCTCCAAAAAAACCACTAACGATGGGTGCGACTTGATCTCGGCCCAAACGGCACTTCGTAAATTCCCCCCTAAGGGTTAATTTCGGTTCAATACCGAAAAAGAATCCCAAACACGAGTCAAACGCACCTCATCATGGCCGCACCGAAAAAGAACTCCTCGACGACCACGAGGACAGAACCATCCTCCTATTTCTAACAGTTGCCAGAAAAAACTGCACATCCTGTATGAAATCAGCGCCAGTTTTGAATTTCTAGCCTCTCATTGGTCAGAACCATAAATGCTATTGATTGACAGAATGAATTTCATAGAATGTAATCTAAAAGACCATTCTTCTTCTTTCTTTTCTACTATGGCACGAAACATTAACGGCTAACCGACTTGAGACCGATGACAGAAGTTCTATGAAAGAAGAACAGTGACAATCCGCACAATGACATTGACGTCTAGAAAATAAATAAATATAACCTTTAAGATTATATTTTGAAAAATAA
The DNA here is from genome assembly GCA_950111635.1 of Agelastica alni. Taxonomy (NCBI): domain Eukaryota; kingdom Metazoa; phylum Arthropoda; class Insecta; order Coleoptera; family Chrysomelidae; genus Agelastica; species Agelastica alni. Next base: position 34,664,466 of record OX467718.1, on the reverse strand, counting down.
AGAAAAAACCCAGTAAATACCTAGAGATCTCATTCAGAATCAACAAATTCCTGGGACAAACCTTCAATAGCCTAGAATTCATCATACCAGAGAACACAACGGTATGTCGCCTGCTCACATGTGAATGGATGTTTTTATTGACTTCACTATCTTAAATTTCAGAAATCCAGGAATACAGCCAGAAATCATAAGGTTCCTGCAGCTTGAATATATTACTTTCAACAGCTCTTAGAATGTCAGAAGCAAGAGTATTACCTAGTGTTGAAACTTGTGAAATTTACTAGTATTCAACTATATATATGTTTGTTTTGAAATAGTGAAATAAATGTTTTATTCAGGAATTTGATATCAAAACTGAATGTTCTCTGTAAGTACAATGCCCAATAAATAAAAAAACTATTATATATAAAAAAACAAAATTAGCTGGTAGCAATTTCAAATGCTACAATGCCCAATAAATGAAAAATTTACCATATATAAAAAAACAAAATTAACGAGTAGCAATTTCAAATGCTACAATGTTTTATTTCAGAAAAATTCTAAATTTGTATTATTGTACTTTTATTTATTTATCAATATTTTATAATACACTTTTAAGTTTTATCAATAAACATTATGCGCCAAATTATTTTATTTCAAAAATCATATACCTGTTACAATTTTTATGAGCTGGACTTTTATTCTCGAAACCTGGTCTGGTCTCAGGGCAATCTAAATTATATATTGATTAAAAAAAAACTAATTAACTGGCAGCTACAATGATTAATCTCCTTGTCCTTGGTTACTGGTACATTTGTCTTGGTGAAATAAAAATATGATGTTCAAAACAAACATAGGAATTCTTTATTAAATTATCATTATTCAAAAGAACATATTAAATAAACGGGAAGGTAATTAAAACTCAAAAAAAATATGCATTGACCAAATTATCCATCTCTGTGGTTCTTGTCTATGGAATTCTTAAAAGATTTTATATATATCATAGAACTCTATGGCACAGATACACCGTTTATGGTTCTTTTTTGTGTCCTTTGCTTATAAAAAATGACATATTATACTTAAACGTTACAAATTGAAAACTGTTGCACGTTCGTTGGTCACACTTAATAATAACTTCTTTTCAGAGATAGTCTATTAATTTTTCACTAGACAGCTAAACAAAGTTCCTGGGTAATATTATTTGGATTTGCATTTTATAACAACCACATAAAATGCATAGAATATAATTGAGTTGTATTAAGATTTAAACCTGGTAATTTTTTCGAATATTTGCTAAAATAGTACTGTTTAGCATTTTGTCACACTGACAGAAACCTCACAGTTCTGACGCGGCTAAGAACACTTCGCTGTTACGTATGGAGCATTCTCTTGTACGGATGAGAGACATGGACGGAGATGTGGTGCTACCGGAGAATCCTTAAAATTCCTTGGACTGCAAATACCAGTAATGAAGAGGTACTCAGACAGCTGAATAAGAATCGAGAACTTCTGAAAACCATAAAAATAAGAAAGGTTAGTTATTGCGTACACATAAAACAGGGCCCCAAATATCACATCGCTCGCCTGATTATCCAGAAAAAGGTTGAGGGCAGAAGATGGATAGGTCGCAAAAAGATATCATGGTTACTAAACATTAGAAATTGGACAGGACTGGAAGTAGAACAGCTATTCCGAGCAGCGAAAGATAGAGACTAATTCAATCAAATGGTCAGGGAGATAGCCCACGCCTGAAGACAGGCAAGGCACCAAAAGAAGAAGAGAAGCATTTTGTCTTCTTTTCGCATTATATTTTCGATGACGTTTTGTTATAGGAAGGAACTTAAAACGTTGTATACTATAAAAACTTTCCTTCCTATTTTTTTGTTTTTTCCATGTTTTAACTTTTGCTTTTTGCCATCTGCTCTTTTTACTAGGCCCTGCTTGCTCAGTTTCATTAGGTTTTGCTTGTTCAATTTCTTAATAATCCATTTCAGTACTAAAACTCGAACTGTCATTAGATACATCACTCATCACCATCATCGGAACTTGAAGATGAGGACTCATTACATCTTAAATAATTCGGATTCTAACTAACCATTTTCATGCCAAAACTACAACGAGAGAACCTTCCTCCAGTGGACAACTTTCTAATTGTGACATTATTACCGATAAACATTAATTATGGTGATAATCTATAAACGAATATCAGACGGCAATGTATTCTGTTACACAAAATGTGCCTCTAATTCCCACTGTCTCATGCCTATCTTTTAAGGTCTGCCGTTACAGCGTTCTTCAATCGGTTTTTGGGGCGTCCTACTGGTCTTCTGCCAACCGGTCTCTCCTAAAAAGCTGTGTTTATAAGACGCTGATCGTCGTTCCTTATTACATGACCTGCCCATTTAAGCCTATTAACCTAGTAGGGTAAATTTGGGATATATGCCCTAACTTAATTGATTCCACTATATCATTGAGTATATTGACAATTACTCACTGGATTATGTTATGATTGCCATGAATTGATGTTAACAACAAAATGATATAATTGGAAAAAGGTTAGTTAAGTCGAAAAACAACTGAAAAAAATAATTGAAAATTTTTACAAAGTGGGATAAACGCCCTCTTGATGAGATTTATGCCCCATGAGTTGAGGATTAATGCCCCTCATAGGGGTATATGCCCTGGACACAGTTCAGTTGGAAGATACAATTTTTTTTCTTCGATGATAGATACTGAATCAACTGTTGTTAAAAAATCGAGGGTCAAGAAATCAACATTTATTATTGAATATTTCGAACAGCACTAAATCTATTACAAATCGATGGTTTTTTAACATTTTTCATTTTATTCTGTCTCTTTTTCAATCGACCACAGTTATTGCAACTGTTGCCATACATGGTACAGGTTTCGTGCAACCATTTTTGGCAGTCGATGCAACGAATCCAGTCCACAGGTTCTTTTGTGTAATAGTAGTTTTCCAAACATTCTACACAATCTGCATCATCATCACGTTGATCTTCACCTGATGAGCTGTCATCATTTTTTTTCAAGGGTTTGATTCGTTTAATATCAGAGTTTTTATTAATTCTCTTTTTTTATCATTTTGGCTCTACTCGAACATGTAGGTACATTCTCTTCATCTTCTTTTCCTTTTCTCTTCATCTTCGTTCCTTCAGAAGATTTGATTTTTGCTGATTGTTTCCTTGCATTCTTTTTGTTACAAATTATTTGCAATGGAGCAATTTTATGCAAATATTTAGTTGGTGTTTCGTCCGTATCTCCTGATATTTGATTGTGCACTGGTGAATTGCGGCTCTTCATCTGAGACTGTGAATCCGATTTGGAACAACTTGCAACTTCCTTGGTGTCAGGAATTGGAGATTCATCATGCATAGAACTATTATTTTTGTCAACATTTTCCATGTCTGCTACTGTACTAGGTTCTAGAACAAGCAAATCCTCGAATTCGAACACGTAGTTATGATCATCTAGAAGGAAATTTTCATCTAGTATCAACTGATTTTTCTCCAATTCTTCATCGGGTTCTTTTTCAGGTTCTACAGTTGGTTCTTTAACTTGTTCTTCAGACTGAGAATGGTCAGAAATTTGAAAGAAATAGTCAGGTATTGCATTCTCATTGAATGGGTAGATTCCACTAGCCATGAATCCAGAAGTAGCATTAGTTATAGTTGCAGCTGAATTCCAAGCAGGGCCGATTAGTTTTCCGATGATGTTCCTGTTAATATTCTTATCCTTACTCTGGAAAATGTAGGAATCAGATTCCCTCTTAAAAAAAGATTTAAGAGGTTTGAAGAATGATCTATCGAGTGGTTGTAAGGCTTGTGTGGTATGACTTGGGAGACATAACAAAATAATATTATTTTTTTCGGTGAATTCCAGCATGTCGAAATTGTTGCAATAAGATGCATGACCATCAAGTTTCAAGATAACTGGGCCATCTGGTTTCCTAGGAGCGAAAACTTCCTTCATCCATTTGAAAAATAATTTTGAATTGATAAAAGAAGACTGCTTATTCATGTAGAGATCAGATCCAACAGACATTCCTTCCAAGGTCATCAGATTTTTTCGAACCCCTTTTAGAATCAGAACTGGTGGTAAAAAAGTTCCTTCAGCACTTGCACATGCTATCAATGACACGTTTTCTCCCCTTTCTTTGGAAGTGAGAACATGAACACATTTGCTTCCTTTCATAGCCACTACTTTATCTGGTTTATTATTTATTTGTATGCCACTCTCATCCATATTGAAGATGGCCCATGGTTTTTGCACGAGGTCATACTTCTCCAGAGTTCTTTTCAACTCATCAACTTCTGCTCTATTCATTCTTTTTGCTCTGGCAAGTGATAATCCTTCACTTTTTCTTATGGAAAGTTCCGGGTGCCTTTCCATAAATGAATAAAACCAGGCATTCCTGCTGTTTCTGTCTTTTCGCCTCGCTGTGAGAATACGTTTCCTAGACGTAGTTTCTTAGCAAAACTGAAAGCAATTGATCTGACAGTTGTTCTTGTAGGAGCGAATCCTGTCTGCTGTAATCTTTTAATATGATTTACTAAACGAATTTCCAAGAGCAGGAGGCTTTCCTAGAGGAACTTTTGTGGAGTTATCAGAAGTCAATCTCCTTCTGAGAGTTCTAGAAGGTATATTAAATCTCCTACTAGATTTATTGATGCCCATATTTCCAGATTTCACATTTTCGATAGCTTCCCTCAAGTTCTGTTCAGACCACAAAACACGTGGTTTGATATTCTGCTTTCTAATATATTTTCTTGGCATCTGAAAAAATTAAGTCATTAGTAGGGATTTGTTTCAAATTGAAGGGCATATATCCTCTGCTTTACTGGGTCATAAATCCTCCGAGTGTTATTTCGTATGGGATATATGCCCTAGCGAATTTCCTTGATATAATTGATCTATTCTACTAATTCTAACCTAGCAAACCAATTCCCAACATATATCAACATTGGAGACGAAAGATCCGATAGATAAAATGTTGTAATTCTTCAGAAAACTAATATTTCAGTAGTCATGCATGATCGGAATTTACTAAGACCTTACCTTACTAATTGTTTCCAGTGATATTTTGCTAAATCGTAATCGAGCGTTGACTAACGATGGATATCGCACAACAGATCACCCACACTGCCGCGAGAACGAAGAAACAGCGACCATATGCGTATATTTTGCGAACTACGAGCTCGGGGCACATATCCTCGTAGGGCATATATCCTACATTTACCCTAAGCCTAGTAAGGCTCTCTTTCCCAAATAGTTGTTGGAGCTTATGATTATATGGACGTCTCCATTTTTGCGTGTTAGCATCCTTACAGGAACCGTAGATGGCTCGCAGGATCTTACGTTCCCATACTAGCAGTTTGTTTATTTCTCTTTGGTTAAAAGAGAAGAAAGCATGACAAACTGAATTTTCAATTGAAGAAGAAAGAGTGGAACAAAGAAATGAAAGTGTATTTGGGTTCGAAGTTTACGAGAGATGGATGGATGAATGGGGCACTGTATAGCTTTATGAACTGCCAGAAAGTGTCAAAAAAAGGCACGTCTGGCTGTGCATAGAGGTGTGTTGGTTCCTACACTTATGTATGGTAGTAAATGTTGGGTTTGTCAGAAGAAGCATGAAAATAGGATTAATGCTGCGGAGATGAGTAATTTGACAAGTATAGCCGGTTGGATAAAGTAAAAAATAGTGAGATAAGAGAAAGCTGTGGTGTAAAAGAAGATGTGGTTACAAAGATAGATAAAAGAATGCTTAGATGGTTTGGACACGTAGAAAGGATTAATGAAGGAAGATTGACGAAACAAATTTATAATGCGAGTGTGAATGGACAAGTCGGTAGAGGTCGACCTCGGTGAACATATCTCGATCAGATCAACATTGTTTTAAAGAAAGGCCAGGTCAAGACCAACAACTGACGAGCATGCATGAGAGCCCTGATGAAAGTAGAGGAAGCAAAAGATGTGTGTAAGAACCGTAGCAAGTGGAAGGAAGTGGTCTCTGCCTACCCTACGGGAAAAAGGCATGACTATATGTATATATGTATGTATGTTCAGAGTCCACGTCTCGCTTTAATACGTCACCACAGGGCGGATTATGATTTTGTAAATTTAAATCTTAGTATTCCTGGAGAGAAGAAGATTTTAATTAGTGTTGATTGGAGTAAAAACCCTGTTCGCCGCGACTATTCTGGCTGCCACATTTTTCTCAACTCGGTTATTCTGGGTAATTATCGCTCTCAGGCACTTAAATACCTTTACAACTTTACAAGTTGTGGTCGTTAGTATAGACGTTCTGCCTGACCCCATTTCTGGTATTTCTTGACATTACCATGTATTTAGTCTTGTCCTCGTTTAGTTTGAGGCCCATTTGCAGTGCAGCCTCCTCAAAACGGCTGAAAATTCCACACACATCTCGTGTTGTCTGAGCTATTGTATCGACATTGTCAGCGAATGCTAGAACAATCTTCGATCCTTGTGCCGAAATGCTTGTGATCAAGCCTGTTTCACATTTTCGTATTGAATATTCTAAAGCTAGGCTAAATAGCAAGGGGGATGGTAGATCTTCCTGTCTTAAGCCGGAATTAATACTAAATGTTTATGAGCTGTGACATTTTACTTGTACTTAAGCGTAAGAGTTTCTGTCGCACATCTTCGTCATTTTCACCAATTTTTTTGGGATACCCATTTCGGTCATTGCTGACCATATAGCATTTTTTTGTGATGATCATAAGCCTGTTGAAAATCTACAAAAATCTGGTGTACATCTTGGTTAAACTCCCAATATTTCTCGAGTATCTGTCTAATGGTGAATATCTGGTCAATGATTGTTCTTCCAGGTCTAAAGCTACATTGTTAGTCTCCCAGTATTTTGTACGTAACATTGATCAGTGAAATACCTCTATAATTTTTACCTGATCCTTTATCTCCTTTCTTATGCACTAGGATTATCAGACTTCCGCTCCTCTCAGCCGGCATCTTCTCTTGTTTCCAAATAATTTTTGTAATTTGGTGTATTTTGGCATGTAATTCAGGTCTACCCTTTTTTATTAGTTCCGCTTCTATGCCATCACTGAGGCTTTTTTACTTTTCAGCGCTTTTATTGCTTCTTTGACCTCTTTGAGTGTTATTATATTGAGATCTAGTTCCGCTGTTTGCTGCTCCGCCACTTCTTCATTTTCTTCGTTGCGTGTAATAAGCAACTTTTTAAAATGCACTTTTCATCTTCCGATGATGTCTTGTTCCGCTGTAAGTAATTCTCCCGTTTCCTTTTTCACAAATCCAACTGTTTTCATGTTTGTTCCTAACACCCTCACTTTTGTGTGATGCGTTGTTGTAGAGTGCGTGAAGTCTGGCCTGTGTATTTTTTATCACAGTTCATACAAGAGATACTGTAAATGAATTTTTTTTTGCACAATTGGTTCATCTTTATGTTTTATTTTTGAATAGATTGTTTTTATTGTTAAAATGTTCTTGGTTGCAATGTTAATGTTTTTGTTCTTTAACATTTGTTTGATTTTATGGCCCAAGTGTGGTATAGAACCAAATCTTAATGTGGGGGTTGAACCAGTATGTTCCCTGTTAGTCTGTATGTTATTAACTACCTCATTTGTAACAATATTTCAGATAAGTTTGTTAAATAACTTTTTTGTGTAACTATTATTTGAAAGTGTTTGGAAAAGATTTTGAGGTTTTTATTTTTATGGGTTGGATGACTTAATGTGCTAATTCTGTTTTTTAATGCAAGGACTAGATTTATTTTCATCTTCATAGGAAGGAAATAGTTGTAATTAATATATCGCGCCGAATTTAAGGGTGTCCTGTACGGCATTACTATGGACAGCACTGATGTCATCTACATATTTTTTAAGGAAAGGTAAGTTGGGAATGACTGCTTCTAAAAGATCTTCCATTACATACTGAGCATAAATTGGGGATACTGAACTTCCCATGGGAGTACCAAATGTTTATTTGTATAATTTATTTTGAAAAATGAAAAAAAAACGAGTGTGCTTTAGACCACACGACTATATATATATATATATATATATATATATATATATATATATATATATATATATATAAATATATATATATAGATGGAGCTAAAGAAGTTTTACTTCTATCGTGTGGTCTAAAGCACACCCCTTTTTTTATTTTTCAAAATAAATTATACAAATAAACATTTGGTATATATATATATATATATATATATATATATATATATATATATATATATATATATTTGTAATACTTAAAGTTCGGGTTGAACCGCGTCTAGAAATTTGTTTGTTTCGGCTTCGATTTTGAAGTGATTTTCACACTGAGGTCTCAATCTGCCTACTCCTTCGAGAGAACTGGAGGTTGGAGGGGAAATCCGTTAAGGACGCCCTCGCAATGGTTCTTCACTACGAGGGGAGTGTGAGAGTTTTACCTTCACATAAAGGGCTATACTCACTAAAACCCCTCCGTTGAAGGTGTTTTTGTTATCTATTTTCACTGTCATTCTTATCATCTTTATTCCTGCTACTGTAGTGGATTGTGGATTCTATTTGAAAATTATTTCTCACATAGACAAGGAATCCATCATTTTGGTTTATTTCTCCTCTATTATAAATGTTTTTAAGGTTAAATAAATTGGGGTTGTTAATTTTTCATGTTTCCGTGAGAATGGTTACATCAAATTGATCTTTAACTTCGCCCAATAAGATTTCGATATATATATATATATATATATATATATATATATATATATATATATATATATATATATATATATATATATATATGGGAAAAATGTATAACTGATTTTTAAAAATCAGCTAATTTTGCTGTATGTCACCTATATTAAAGGTCAAATGAACCTTTCTTTTGAGACTCTAATTTTTATCATTGAAGTTGGAATTCGATTTCTACCTATTTTCATTCTGTAGATTTCTTATACGTTTATATTGTTCATTAATAGGTCCCTTTTTACATCTTCAAGTTTGATGTCCTTAGGGAGTCCTTTTATTATTATATTGAGGTCTTTTTCCTCTGCTAATAGGTATGTATGATACTCTATTATGTTTTCTGTGAACAATTTGGTCATTGCCCTGTGTGTGTTTGCGTCTTTTGGATGTATTTGAATCCCTAACACTACTTTTTTGGGAACTCCGAAATCCAACTTGTTAATTTTTAGTAAGTTTAAATGTTTTAAGTATTCTTTAGATTCCCTTATTATTATGGGGACTATTTTGGTTTTGGGGGTAGGGCTTGTTGAGGTTGTTTGTGTGTTTGCCTGGGGATTGACAGATTTGTTAAAAGTAATTTTTTCGGAATGGGCTTGAATCGCATGATTCGAAGAGTGTGGGGTATTTAGGAGGGGGGGAAGTTTTCTTTCTGTTTGTTTATTTGTTTTTTTAATTGTTGAAATGTCCTCCGTCATTTCTATTTCATTTTCAGAGTCGTTTGATGCGATCTCCGATCGGGTTCTTTTTGTGGGTGGGGTTCCTGTAGGCTCCGCCCCACTTTGGTTAGCGAGTAATATTTTCACATCGCCCCCAACGTTTTCTATGAGGCTTTGAATTTTACCTTCTTTTTCTTTTATAATTTTGGTTAAGTTTTCTATTTGTCTCTCAAGATTTCTGATATGAGCGTCTCTTTCTAGGAGATACTCATGCAGTTTCGAGTTATCCTCGAAAATTTATTTCGCGTTTTTTATTATGGTTTGCTCCATTTTAGCCCGCTTTTACCTGACGGTGCTCGTACTTTGATTAAAGTGGTTTTTCGCGTATTTTTATTTTATTTATGTTTGTTTTTAAGTGTTAATATTAAATTGTCAGTTCTTTATAGCAGGTTGCTAGCGAGTAGCGGACTCAGTACTCAAGGGTTGCCTCCGGTTAAAGGTTTTCTGACCATAGCAATCGCCGGTGTTAGTAATGTTTTGTTTAATAATTAACTGACTTGATAAAGTCGAGTTAATTAAATTGTTATTAAACATAAGCAATTCAACATATATAAGTTTGCCTACTATCCTGATTAACTGACTTAAAAAAGACGAGTTAATAATTCTTTGTAAATTCTGTTTTAGGTTCGTTGAAAATATTACAAGTTGCACTTTCGTCGTCGTTTTTTTAAAGTGATTCCAAACCACCAATTTTTTTGCCCCTGGGCGCATTATTTGTAAACCCTATAGACCATACTTTTTTAATCTTTACCCCAAAATATTTTTGTGTAAGTTGATATTACCCCATGGCGAAGAGCAAAAAAAAAGAAATCGCCCCTTTTTAGCATCTTTCATATTATAGCCGCCATGATAATTTTGAAAAGAAAACAATAACTAAAAATTTAATTTAGACATTATTTATTAAATTTATTAATGTAATACCTAGTAATACATAACGGTAATAATAGTAATATATGTAATATACAGTTGAGGACAAATTTTTTTTTTCATATGAATTACAAAATAACAAGAAATTATCATTTACTTATATTTTCTGTGGGGGCGAATTTTTTTTTCCTCAACTGTATATAACAAATTGAAACCCATCGGGGTAAAATTGAGGGTTGACAATTTGGGGTACTGTAACAAATTATAATAATAATAATGGTGGTACAAAAAAAATTAGAATTAAAAAAATTAGAAAAAAAAGAATAATTGAAAACATTTTTCCTTCACGTTTTGGAGAAATGATGTTGTTTCATGTTTGATACAATTGCTTCAAAATTGGGAATTTTTGATGTAAGATCCATTTGAATACAGTCTTCCGCGTTTAATCGATTTCTGTTCTTCGTTTTTATGTTCATTGGAGTGAAAAAGCCTTGTTCGCACTAATATGTTGTTCCAAATGGCAACAATTTTTTAACCGCCTCTTCATGTGCAATTTTGAAAGCCTTTGCAGCTTTTGACATCCAAAAAGACGACAGATTTGGTTTACTTTCAAATTGAATACGTGCTTCAGTATTAGATCAAAGTTCAAGAATTGCTTCTGCCAAATCTGAAGGTTCTTCTGGTATCATAGCAATTTCACATTTAAAAGGATCTACAATCCAACTGACAGTACGTGTATCAAGATCTGGAAAGTAATCTGAAAACCGCTTTCTGAGTTTGATAAGATGTCTTACAATTGTATTCTTGATGTCAGCAAAAGAAATATTTTCGCAATCTTCCAAAAACAAAGCTAACCTTAAAAAAGAAGCTATCTTGTTCTGTTCTACTTTCTGTCTCCAATATTGCAGTTTTAATCCAAACGCTGACACAATTTCTCACGCTGAAATGATATTAATATTCTTTTCTTGCAATTCTGTTTAATATATTTATACTTTCAAAAATGTCCCAGCATAGCTGGAGCTTTATCCAAAGATACAGAAATACAGTTTTCCCATTTTAAACTTTGCGCATTCATTTACTTTATTGTAGACATCAATTCCACGAGATCTCAACTCGAGAGGAGAACAAAACAGCAATTCCTCTTCAAAATTATCTGCACCTTTGTAGCGAACATATACCATTAGCTGTGAATTGCTACTAAAATCAGTTGTCAAATTCATTCTACTACTTTGGAAGGAGTTCAGAACAAATTTCTTAGATACTATGCATGTAAGTTGAACCTTCGCATTAGCAATCATGATTACACAATTATTTTAAATACACTGAAAATGAACTTATATCATTTTTAAAATATTTCACCAGTATGTTTTCTTAGGTTCCCTGTAGAGTGAAAATTCATATGCAGCGAAATATTCCGCATTCAGACCCAGGTAATAATTGACAGTGACAAATTTTGTTCGACTGTAAATTCACAATAAAAGTTGACAATTATATTGGGCAACTTCAACCCTGCTCTTACACTGAACCATCGTTTGCGTTGTTGTCTGGGAATGGAGTTAAAATAGCAGAAAAGAAAACTTTATGACGTGTTATGTGTAAAGATAAAACCTGTTGCAGTTTCATGTAGTTCCTCTCAATTTCCACATTGTTCCACGAGGGCGCATCAGTACAGGATCAAATTTTCCATGTTTGACAAGTTATAACGCTAGATGGTAGTCACGTAAGGCTCCAATACCGATTACATTGCCATTGACCAACTATCTATTTTTTAAGCAATGATTAAATGCATTCAAATAGGTAGATTGTAGGGTGGGTTGTGAAGGCCATTCTGCCTCTCAAGCCTCTTGCTGTAGTTGTACATCAGTAGAGGTACCAGCATAATCTTGCCTTCGTTCTCGTACTCCTCGTGGCACATTTTGCTTCAAAGAACGACGTTCTAAATGCTGCGCAGTAAATTCTAATGCAAGATTCTTTAGATACAATCTTCTTGTTACTGAATATTGCTTACTATTTACGGCATAAATAATCTGCGAATTTACTTCAGCCATATTTAATAAGGCATAAAAAACGACCATCGGCCATCGTCTGGTATTTCTTGCTACGTCAAAAGTAGCAGATAACTTGTCCAAATTATCAACGCCGCCTTTAGTTGCATTGTAGTATGTAATAATCTCAGGCTAGTATTTTTCAGCAGTCGATTCGTCAATTGCATCATCATGATGTAAAGATGTAACTAAAATTACGTTTTTAAATTTTTTTGGAACATATGACACTATTGTAATATTTTCCTGGTACCCAAATACATTCTGGTCGATTTCTTGTATTAACGAACTCTGGAGGTAGCTCTTTTTTGTTTTTTTTATCGTTCCAACAAACGTTAGGGTAGAGTGGGGGAATAACGGCCCCCTAAGTAAAATCTCTAATATCTCGGAGATTTTGAGGTTTTGAAGGGAACTAGAAGGTTCCAATAAAAAATAAGACGTTCAGGGATGAGAAACATGTTAATTAGAAATGAAAGAAAACTTATCTGAGGAAACATATATATTTAAAAAAAAATTCAATTGGCCGGCATTACCTACCCGCTACTTGGGGGTAATGGCAGCCGGGGGGCCGCTTTTACCCACAATACTGTTCACTAGCAGAAATCGCACTCATAGGTTTTTTTTTATCTCCTCTCAAACAACAAACAAACTCTGTAAAAATGACATATTTGGATTATCTTTACTGCTGTCTCTTTCTTGTTTGTTTTTCAGCCATCCAATGAAAGCAGCATCGGCAGGATTTGAAACTTTTGAAGCATTTTGAGAAAATTATCGTTTTGTATAAGTATATGCTTTCTTAGCTACAATAATGGATTTGTCAATGCCTGAATCTTGAATTGATCCTTGATCTGTCCTATCAGGTGGCGAATTTGCGAAACCATGTATTGCAATGTCCTGACTTCCTTGGTCAGCTTGGGATTCCATATTTTCTTCTTCATTGTCTGTATGTTCTTCAGAGCCGTTATTACCCTCATCAGCACTCTCGTTGCAGGCGCGCACAGTCTGCAAATTTCCATCGCCTGCTTTATTTTTTATGTAAGGCAAAAGAAATTTCAAGCTTTCATTCAAATAATATTTTTTCTTTTTATTTGCACCGGCGCCGGAGGGTAGCTTTTTCATAGATCGCAAAAATGCTCCCAGGATGTTTCTCCAGCGTTCGCGACAATTTGACACTGAAACAGAAAAAACTCTATTAAAAACTTGAACAAAAAGCTAGTGAAATAACTTTTCTTTTTTTTAGGTATCTGGCAACAGGTGACAATTTTAAAAATCTTTCGTTCCAGTTTTATAGAGGAGATACCACAATTGGTAGAATAGTAAAAGAAACAACTGATGCAGTATGGGAAGGTCTGCAACCATTATTTATGCCAGTCCCTAATGAAGAAATATGGAAACGCAATGCTGAACTGTATTACGAATTGTGGAATTTACCAAACTGCGTCGCCGCAATTGACGGAAAACACATCCGTATAAAAAAATTTGCCAATAGTGGCTCAAGTAATTTTAATTATAAAGGCTCCTTTTCTCTGGTACTAATGGCCACTGCTAATGCAGATAGTTTGTTTACAACAATTGACGTAGGTTATTTAGGACGAAATAGTGATGGGGCTGTTTTTAAAGCATCTCATATTGGCAAACTGTTAAGAAAACAAAAAATAGGAATTCCTGAGCGTTCACATTTACCAAATAATGAAAGTGGAGAGCCCTTTCCTTATTAGTATGTGGAGATGAAGCTTTTCCATTATTGCTATATTTAATGAGACCTTATCCACAAAGAGTTTTAAATGGCACAAGAAGGATCTTTAACTACAGGCTTTTCCGAGGAAGAAAGAGTGTCGAGTGTGCATTTTGAATACTTGTATCAAAATTCCGCGTATTCGAGGGACCAATTTGTTGTGAGGAGGAAACCGTAAACAAAATTGTGAAAGCCGCCTGCGTTTTACACAATTTTATTAGAATACGGGGAGGAAATTTTACTAGTTTAATGCATTTCGAACAAAATGTGCTGAACCATCCACAAATAACACATGAAGTTCAAGACAGATATCGCGAAACAACATTAGCTAGGAAATTACGATTATCGTTAGCTAAGTATTTTATGACACCTGAAGGATCGATACCAATACAGTGGAAATACGCATAGTTACTTGTATAGAACATTAAATAAAATTGTATATATTTACCTGAATCTTTTATTTCATTTGCCACCTCCGCCCATGCTTTTTCTGTGACATTTCTTTTGCTATACTCCGTTAAGGAATAGTTCCATATGCACGGACGTTTTTCAAAATTTACAAAATTTATATTAACAACAGGATTTTCAGATATTTTTTAAACGTTATTTTTATTTTTAATAAAAATCACCGATCTTACTTCTTCAATCACGCAACAACTACTGCGACGAGACATGCACAGTAAACCGCATGCAGTTTTTGTTGCGAGACACTTGCACCAGCCGCATTGGTGTACGATGATTTTAACGATATCTGTGTGTTTATATTAATGCGGCACACGTCTATGCGCGGTATTTACCTCATGTCGCATGTTGTATGTTAAGTGTTTGATGTTTCGTTGGTGTACGACGGCGCTTATAGTAGTGGTTTCCACTACATCTGTTACACTGCACTTTTGCGTGACAGTTTATTTACGAGTGTCCGAACTTTTGACACTTTTTGCACTGCGGCGTGTAGTATTGCGGGGAGGGCCTTTGTGCCTCTACTTTGATTGCTAAATGACACAGGGTCTTTAGCTCGTAAATGTGTGAGTCCCCTTTCGGGACTCTGACCTTTATCATTGAGGTCTGAATTTTATTTCTACCGATTTGCATTTGGTAGATATCTTGAACATTTACGTTATTTATAAGGAGGTCGTTTCTTTTTTCCTCGAGCTCTATTTTTTTTGGTAGGCCTCTAATTATGACATTAAGGCCTTTTTCTCCTTGTAGTAAGTAGGTATGATACTCTACTTTTATGTCAGTTAATGTTTTCGTTATTTCTCTGTGGGTGTCTCCATCCACAGGGTTTATTTGTATGCCTAAGGCTACCTTTTTCGGTATGCCGAAGTTCAAATTTTTATTTCTTAAGATTTCCGGAATTTTAGTATAGTTTTTTGTCTCCCGCAGTATTATTGGGACGATGTTTTTCTTAGTGATGGTATTTGGAGGGGCTGTATTTGCGTTGGTATTGGCATTTGTGGTTGAAATTTTTGTTTTTTGGGGCCTTTGTGGGGTCAATTTTATTAAAATGCGATCGAATCGCTTGATTAGAGGTGTGGGGGACATTTAGGGGGGGAAAATTTTCTTTATTTGGAAGTTTTTGAGAGACTGAAATGTCTTCCGACATTTCTGAATCGGGATCAGAATCGCTGGATTCGATTTCCGCACGAATTCTTTTGGAGGGCGGGGTTCCGGATTGCTCCGCTTTGGTTTGTGAGGACTTTTTGTACGTCTTTCCCGACGTTAATGATTAATTTTTGTATTTCCTGGTCCTTTTTATTAATAGTTTGGTCAGTTCTGGAATTTTGTTATTTAATTGCTCATTTTGAATTTGTAGGGATCGAATGAGATCTTCTTGTTCGAGAAGAGATTCATGCAGTCTGAGGTTATCCTCGAAGACCTGCTGGACATTTTCTGGAATGGTTTGCTCCATTTTATTTAAGTTAATTTGTGATTTTATAATTTAAATTATGTAACAAAGGCACACGAGCACCTGACGGTGGTGCTTGTACTTTGTTAAAAAGTTTGTATAAATATGTATGTGTGTGTGTTTAAATTAAAAATGTTTTTGTGTTTAATGCAAATAATTTAAGAATAGCGGACTCACTATTCTGGGAAAATTAATCCCCGGCTAGTGGTTTCCTGGCCTAAATTATTGCTAGTGTAGGTGTTGTGTTAATTAAAAAACTTGAAAAAGTTAATTCATTGTTTTGTGCATTCAACATATAGTTGTTTGCATACAATTCAACTGTTTTTCACTGTTTTTTCACTTGCTCGGTGCATCGTCTTTTATATCCGTCTCCTTCTACAATCGATTCATGGCGCGCATCCGGAGTGGGAGTTCTGCGGCCTGGTGGTGGATATGGACTTCGTGGTATAAAAAATAACTGGTTTAACGAGTGGAGTTTATAGTGACGTACTTATGTCGTTACAATTTATTGCGTATACATATCATTTTCTAAGTTTTTAACAATAACTTTTCTTGTAGAATCTTTTAGGGCTTTTTTAACCATCAAATTTTCACGAGAAAGCATGTTTTTTGCGTTTTATTATTGCTTCAATTGGACAACCTTTTGAAGTTAAGTCGGACTAAAGCGCAGTGGATAAAAAAGTTAAGTGGCGCTCATATAACAATTTTGACGTGAATATGAGGCTATGCGACTCCTTTATCAAATTGGTATATTTTAAAATATAACAGAATTTGCGTGTTTGAAGGGTTCAAAAGCTTCTATTGCACATAACTTCTTTATCCAATTCAAATAAGCAAAATTTTAAACATGTTACTCAGCTTCTTTATCCACTCACCCCTTCAATTACGTAATTAATTTTAGGTTAACTAACTTAACTTTATTCTGGTAATTAAACAAAAATATTTTATCTGTGAAAAACACTATTTTTATGTAGTGAAATGTTCGAATCTGATATAGGATTGGGAGTTATTGATGAGTTAAACAACTTTGATTAATTATTGGCTTGTCCAGTCCAGACAGTCGTTTCGTTACGAGATTCGCATTATAAGTAATGATTATATCGTCGGATTCATCGGTCATCGTGTCACTACGGTCACGACTTGCACATATCCCGTATCCGGTACATCATAATAGATCTGTTGGATGGTCGATAATGACCAGTGGGCTTATTTTATTTTAGTAGGTGAGCTTATTTTTTAATTATTATCTATAGTAGTAATCTTAATTTTTTTGTAACTATTATAAATCACAGGAGAGAGGCTGCAGCCCCGTAGCCTCCCCACTAGGTGTGTCACTGCTTGGAATAACTGCTATACAAGAAATAGTGCGCCATTTTTGTAAAATAATCTGGTTAAAAATAAAAGATGCTTGCTTGCCACAACCAACAATAGATAAGTGGTTGCAGATAGTTTAGGAATTTAAAAAAAGAACCAATTTTCATAACTGTATTGGCGCTATAGATGCAAGCACATTATAATAATAAAACTAATAAAACCAGAACGTAGTGCCTCATTATGCTATATTTTTTTTTCATTTATTTTACTGGCCGTTTGTGATGCTAAATACAAATTTACTTTTATAAACGTCGGTGCTTATGGAAAGCATAGTTACTTGACTATTTTTCAAGAGTCGTTATTTTATAGGAAACTTGAAAACAAGACCCTCAATATTCCTCAAAATTCACCCGTTTCCCAAATAAATCCTATAAATATGCCTTATGTGTTAACAGATTGTGTAGAGCCAGGCGCTTCATTGAATGTACTTTTGGCATATTCGCTAAGAAATGGATTATATTTTATGGACCTCTAAATGTAAATATAGATTTTGCAATGGATATTGTAAAATTCTCTTATGTCCTTTATAATTTTATACGAGACAGATGGCTATAAATTTGAGAAGGCATTGTATTCATATTCAAGAGAACAGAACATTACATTAAGTCCATTAAGTCCCAATAGGTTAAGCGCTAATTATAGAAATTTATTTGCTGATTACTTTGTGGGAGAAAACCAAGTGCCATAGCAATATGACATAACTTTATACTTCTCTTTATTACAAAAAATAAATATTCCCATATTGCTGGTCGTTTTTTAATTTCATTAAAAAATAGTTCGATATCCATATCGCACGTCTATCCTCTTTGCAATTTAAAGCGAACTAGTGTGGTCGCTTACATCAAATGCACGTACGGTCATTGCTTATGTTTAATTCTCCAGGTCTCAGTCACAAGACCATAGTCGCAGTCGTCACAATGGGTGCTAAACGATTTAATTCTATGTAAAGTTGAATAAATTGACCTTTACCCTGACGTCACTAACAATGAACAGTAGTAAACACAAACTTTATGTCTACTGACAGTATAAACACATCATACACTATGTGCACTGGTCTTTCAAGCAATGACATACGTTCTTTTGTATCTCTAATTATGACTTTTAAATGTTGAAAAGAGATAGCGCCAATAATGGTTAATCGGTTGTATTCATAAGAACTTATTTTGACCTCTTATGACAACTGTCATCATTTTAATACATCAAGTTTTGTTTAAAGCGGTTGATCATTTGCATTCAGATAAATTCTATAAAATCGGTTTTATTCATTACCTCTAATTTGCTATTTTGATTTTACGGTGAGTATAAAATTTCCTGTTGTGCATGTAATAAATATTTTTAACATAACCTTACTTCTTAGACGGTGGCTAAACTTTCTTGAAACGGGAATTATTATTTGGTAGATTAATAAAGTCAACTAAAGTAAGAATTACGTTAACAACCAAGAAGTAAGAAAGATACATGCATGTAAACACTCTTTACAGTCTGACGATAATTTCTAAAATACTTAATCTATATTGTATTGTAGATTTTGGAATGATAATAAATGTATGAATAGTGTACATTAAATATTTTCATTACCAATAATATGATATTTTTTATTACCTAGCCAATTGTTTTTGTAAGCCCTAAATTATGTGATGTGTTAAATTTAAATAAATTTATTTAAATCAAAGATTCATAGAAATTTCTACTTTCGTTAATAGTAACAGAATATTTTTTTGTGTATTAGTAGCAGACAAAATAATTATTAGTGAATATTATAGGAATCTTATCTAAATTTTTGACTTTTTTAAATCAGTAATATGGAATTATTTAACTTGACTTTCACCAACAGCAATATTTAGTTATTTATAACGCAAAAAAATACTGACAAGAAAAAGTAACAGTAGAAATATTTAGGCACACGACAAAGTAACAGTAGCCATTTTTGACTCATTAATTCATTTCGCGAGGTTTGTAGGTATGACGTCAGGGTAAAGGTCAGTTTTTTCTACTGTACATTACTGGTCGTGGAGACCACAGTCGCGGTCGCTTTATGCGTTCGCAGCGTTAAAGCGATCTGGTGTGGTCGCTAACATCAACTGCGTGCACGGTCATTACTTATGTATAGTTCACCGGTCGCTGAGATGATGGTCGCAGTCGTCGCAATGGATGCTGAACGATTTAATTTCATTAATGGTCGTAAAGACCATAGTCGCGGCCGCGGTCGCTTAACACTGAAACTTGTATTTGTTGTTTCGGTATATTGAATTTGCTGTGTCCAATACAGATGAAAATATTTATAATAGACATCCACAAGTATACAAAGTCATATACTCCATAACTTCGTAAGCCGTGGACTAAATACATGCGCTCGAAGATACGAATAGTTATACTGTTCCTATACAAAATATACATTTCCCGGTGCGCCGGTTCTTCAGGCGCTGCTAGGCATCGCCGAGCATTTTTATTATTTGGTTTTAAAAAAAATTCCAAGCTTTAACAATGAAAAAGCCAGAGTTGCAAAAATTACTTAATATTCCTACTAATTTGGCAACCCTAAATCATAAACAACACCAACAGAAAATAAGAAACGCATGGTAAGCGCCGTAGCTTAAAAGTTGTAAGTCTAAATAACGTTACCACCAAGATTAATTGTGGACTGTATTTAAAACTAGCTCAGATCAACAGAAAGAATGTAACCGGCTTTAATAAAAAAGGGACCAACCATAAGATAAATAATTGTTGGTTTGGATGTAAGTAATAGGAATCAATATTTAAAATTATATTTAGAAGAAGCATTCTTTTATCTATCTTTGTAACCACATCTTCTTTTACACCACAGCTTTCTCTTATCTCACTATTTTTTACTTTATCCAACCGGCTATACTTGTCAAATTACTCATCTCCGCAGCATTAATCCTATTTTCATGCTTCTTCTGCCAAACCCAACATTTACTACCATACATAAGTGTAGGAACCAACACACCTCTTTGTACAGCCAGACGTGCCTTTTTTGACACTTTCTGGCTATTCATAAAGCTATGCAGTGCCCCATTCATTTGTTTTTCTGCCAACACCCTTCGCCCAATGGTCACTGTCATACTTTCCATCTTTAGTAATTTTTAAACCCAAATACAATTATTCATTTACTTGTTCCACTCTATCTCCCTCAATCGAAACTCCACAGTTTGTCATGCTTTCTTCTCTTTTAAAAACCATTACTTTCGTTTTGCTCACATTTATTTTAATTTCTTTGATTTACAGGGCATTATGCATAACATTAACCATCGCCTGTAACTCCTCTTCAGATAACGCTAATATGACTTTATCATCGGCGTAAAGAAGGCATTTGACGATCAAATCATTTATTTTTAATCCATACGCACTCTCCTTCAGATCATTTAAACAATTGTCTATGTATAAGTTAAACAGCCATGGTGAAGCCACACATCCCTGTCTCACACCTTTTTCGATGTTAAACCAGTCTGTGCAAGCTCTGTTTATCCTGACGCAAGCAGTGGAATCCTCGTTAAGAGATTTCAGTGCTCGTATTAAACTACCACTCACCCCATACATAGACAATGTGGACCACAATTCACTCCTCACACACAAACACAACATGTAATAAAACAGAAATTTCTGAAACTCAGCCATATAAATGTAGATAAGTAACGACATTAGCAATAAAAATGAACGAAATAAATATTATGTGACTTAAAAATATTGCACTATTAGCGATCTTGAAAATATACTGCGTGTCAGAGAAAACGGGCCACCCCAAAAATTTTAGAAATGTTCCAATTTTTTAAATTAAGATTTTTTTTGTTGTAATACATGTATTGTGAATTTATTTAATAATGCATTTAACATGCCATACGATGTTAATACGGGTTACAAACAGAAAGTAAGCAAAATTTTAAAATTTATTTAAAAAATAACACATTTAGTTGACACAACAACAATTGAACTGAGGAGACAAGAAATAACGGGGTTCTCTCTTCAATAAGGCGTATTACCACCTCCATTCTAGATAACACTTCTCATGCGAGTGGGTATTTAAATAATTTGGTATGTTATAGGTATAATTTGATTTGTTTCAATGGGTGGACTGTAGTATTTTTATTAATTAAATATTTTATATTTTGTTTTAATTAGAGATGTGTATATAAATCAAATGCGCATGTTTATTTTTTAAATGGTTATAATACACTAAACTATAATGGGGCGACCGAGCTGTTTATCGTGGTTGCCACGTTGTATACATAATATAAAAAATCAAAGACAAAAGTTTTACAACAAACAGGAAAAAGTTCTAACAGTGGCATAGAACGCAGCACATTCTGAATGTGGAAAATTAAAGAAAATTGATCCATTCCTCAATAAGGGCCAATCGGAGCTCTGCACGAGCTGCTGGTGCAGGTATGCAACGTCTTACCTGCCTTTTGAGCTGGTCCCAAATATGCTCAATAGGATTAAGATCTGGGCTTTGAGCGGGCCAGTTCATTTTTGCCCTACCAATCTCTCCGTTACCATACTTGGCGTGTGCGGTCGCGCGTTATCTTGCATTAGCAGAAAACCATTATCAACAAACTCCTCAAAAGAAATACCTGCCCAAAACATTACTGAGCCACCCTCATAAGCAACCCTTGGTAACCGAGTACAGGCAGCATACCGTTCTCCGGCCATTTTGTACACCTTATTACTTCCATCTTTACCATAAAGGCATATTCTACACTCATCTATTAACTATTATAAAACTATTGTAAAGTTATTAGTAAAATATGAAACATCTTTCAAAATAAATGTAATAAGAGTAATAAACAATTTATTATACTTTTGTTTTTGCAATCTCAGTAGAGATTTTTAGTTCACGTTCTTCCCGAAACATTTTCATCATAATTTCATGGACCTCCCGACTCTGCTTCAGCTCTTTCTGAGGTTTTTCTTCATTGTGCCTCATTTTTTGATTGCATTCATTTAACATGCATTGTTGTTGAATGCTGACATAATCCTGTTTTGCTTTGACCCAGTTGAATAATTTTGTCTTCAAGGTATTATCTAGAAACCAAATTTTTTTTAGTATACACAGTCTTAGCAAAGAATTTGATTTAATATCAGCATCATTATCACCTGTCTGCAGTCTATTATACTGAACTATTTGAAATTAAAGAGTTATATTTGTAAAAACTTGGTATTGAATCACTGGATATTGATTAATATTGCTAACCTCTTTTTCTTGTATTATTTAAATCCTTTACTGTAAATTTTGTTACGATAGGAGTTCTTAAATTATCGACACAATTATTTGACTATCTATTGTAAAGTAATTTTCTGTTTCCTCCTCTTTAAAAATAAAAGTCAATTCCCATTTTTCACCTAGTGCAAAATTAAGGAATATTTTCGGTAATTGATAATAGTTTAATATATAGGTATATATCTAAATTATTCATATTGGTAACCTTATTTATCGATTCAACATTATTTTATT
Organism: Agelastica alni; assembly: GCA_950111635.1. NCBI lineage: Eukaryota > Metazoa > Arthropoda > Insecta > Coleoptera > Chrysomelidae > Agelastica > Agelastica alni. The sequence goes on along the minus strand of OX467718.1, from coordinate 34,641,615 downwards.
GCTCACATTTGGGATGTGGATCTGAAATGAAAATAATTTTTAACAAAAATATAACTATCACAAGAATTCCGTATAAAGTGTTATTTCTAGGAAGATAATTTGTAGGTTATAATAATTAAAATTGTTAAGAAACACCACTAATTTTCTGAGGAATAATCAAAATTTCATTGTGATTAATATACCTGATTGCTTTTAGAAATAATACTTTACCTATAGTATCACTATCAAACTCCGAATCGAAGCCGGTCATGCGGGAGCCAATATTTTCCATTATGTTCACATCTATTTTGTTATCTTTCAATACTGTGGGTGGGCCACAACCTTTTGCATAGGATTCTTTTTTTTCTTTTGAAAATTTTTTAACTGACTTTTTTTAAATTCAGATATTTGTTTTTTAAAATTGCCATGCTTCTATATACTTCACTCCCTGCACTATTAAATTCTTTTTTAATTTGCATCCAAGTTGCCATTTTTTGGTGGTTGTTGTTTTGCGGGTTCTTCAATAACACATTTAAGCTAAATGTAACTCTTTATTAAGTATAATTAAACATTTCACATCGGATTTTACATAAGACCTCGTATATACAATGAAAGGCGCCAAGCCTTAATTATCTGACTGTCAAACGTCAACTTCCATGAGTTTAATCTGGCAGCCATGTGGTGCGTTCCGCAATACAATGGCGTATAGGCCGCGTTCAGTAATACGGCTAGAGCAAACCAAGCGCATCACATAACATGATCTTTTCTTTTTTTTTTTTTTTTATAAAATACATACATGTAAAAAGGCGTTATTAGTCAGAGGAATCAGAATTCATAATATAGTCTTCAAACCGTTTAGATATTCTTGGTATACGTTCACGTTGTATTGTCACATTTGGATTAATGTCAAACTCGGGAGCACTATCAAAACTATCACTACTAGAATTATAACTATTATTAACAATGTGAGAGTCATCTGATTTAGTAGAACTTATATTGTTGTCGTTATTTGAAATATCAGGACTCTGTGGCTCCTGAATAATTGACTGGTTTGGTGTCCGTTGAATACTAGAGTCCTCGATAATTGTAAACAGTAACAGTTAACAGGGAGACACGATAGGAGCCTTCTCGTAGAATGTGTTTAATATACATTCGGGCGTCCCCTGTGCAACGGTTTCACCTGACTGATCCTTTTACTACAAAAGCGAGACAAAGCGACCAACTGAGTTACAACCCGCCCTAAATCACACAACAAACATTTACGGTTGCAAGTCTACGAGTCTCTATAACATTATTTCTCAGATTCAGAAAAAAACATTGATTTCCTCATTTTATCTTCTGTTAGATTTCGTAGATTTCTATTTTTGGGCCAAGACGGCCCTGGTGTAGTATTATCTGCCATTTCTGACAACACTACGTGTAAACTTTACACACAACTTTTAAACGTCGGTCCAAGAATACTTTTCTTTTAATAACGTTAACAACGTGCCCCTACCATATACAGAGCTCAACTGCAGTACCCATTTCGCTACACAATATTTAGTAGACTTATTACAGGGCCGACACAGGATCGGCGTGGGCACTGCCACGAAACGCCCATGCCGACACAGTTATAAAATACACATTTTTTTATATTTAGATTCATGTAAAGTTTATATATGTACAATAAGTAGGCTAAACAAGAGTGATGACTATATATTTCTTAACTGATGATAAGGTGAATCGAAATCTTGAAGTTAAGCTCTTTGTTGATGCATTGGTTTAGTTTTGGAAAATTACATATGTTTTTCCTGTAGCTGTGTTAGGATTCACTTTAGTTAAAATTTGGTTTTTGTTCACTTTTAAGACATCAGGTTTGCATGGGAAAACAAACGAAGAAGCAGGGTCAGAAGGATGTAGAAATGTTAATTCTACATTTTCACTTTCATTGTCTTTTGATAGGACACTTGCCAGCTACCAACGCCGATCATATTTACATGTTACGTAACCTGAAATTTCATTCATTGGCAATGTTTTACCTCCTTTCACAATTTCTTGTATGCAAGAGTCGTCCGAGAGAAAAAAATCTTACACTTTAATTTAGTCAAACTGTGAGGAATATAAGTATGAAACTATTGTGTACTTTTAATAGTTTTAGCTTCTTGCAGACGATATTTTAAAATAAATTCTTCTTCAAAATAATCCAAGTTAGTGTATTCAAATTAAATTTTCGGTATGTTTTCTTCACTCCAACTAAACAGTTGTAAAGGGATCATTATTTGTTTATCATACGGTCTTTGCAAGCTTGCTTTTGCTGCAAGCCGTTTGACGGTCCCTCCCAGGCCGTCACCGGTTCCTTTGCTATGAGCAACTGCAAAAAAATGCCACTCTGTGTCAATTCCGAAATATTTTTATGATTGCAAATATAAATAGTTTTTGCGATTCTTATACTGTGCTGCTGAACCGTCTGAGAAATATCTTTTTTTCAAACTGGACAGAACATCATTTTTTCAGAAAATATATTAATTCCGTTGAAAAAAATCGACTTCTACTGAGTCATGTCAAGCATTTTGATATAATTACAAAGCTCGTGTACTTAATTTATTCTTTCTCATTGTAATAAACAGCAAAAAGATGCAAAGTAGCTTGGTCATTGTTCCAGTAGAATGACAAGAAAAGAGTAGTTTTCTGAAAAGTCCAAACTTACAACTGCTTCATTTTCTTAGATGTGTTCTTTTAAATCTTTGTAGTAGGTACTTGAATTGCTGTCTGGATATAAATAAATGTTTTTCATTAGTCCAGCAAGTTGTTCACAAAAACTGCCCACAAAGTCTTTCATAGTCTTGCAAAATGTCTCGAATGTACATCTGTTCACGAAAACCTATTGTTTGTATGTGATAGTTTCTATCATTTCATCTGGTTCAGCAGTATTTCTTTTAGTTTTTAAACTCCTGGACATTTTTCACATTTGTTTAGGTAGCAGTTAGTGATCTTTTCTTGGCCCATTATTTGAGACATACATTGTTTGTAATCACCAAGATCAGTAGCTTTATCAATCTTCACCTTTCAGCTTTCCGCCGGCAATTATTAATTTTACATTCTTGTGAGTTGTGCAGGATCAAGAACTTTTCACTTTTTTTTGTAGTGTTCTGGGATTTTTCTTTTAATTGCACAATCATTTCCGAATCTGGGTTAACTTGCTCTTTATTCTCAGAGAAGCTTGTATCACCAACCAACTCGTTAGTGAGCATTTATTTCTATATTATCACATATGTAAGATGGTCCAGCCCCGTTGTCATCAAGTACAATTGGTGCCGAAATAATAAAATATCCTAAATTGTAGTGATTGTAATTTTTTTCCAAAATAACAAGTGGTGCAATGACACCTATTAACTTAACTTTCGAACACAATTTGGCTTTCATTTTTTTATTTTTATAGCATGCTAAAAGATTTTTTGGAGTTTAAGAAGGGGTTAACCTTTACAAACAGGTCAGAATAAATTTGCGGTGTGAAGAGGGAAGTAAAAATCCCGAGCGAAGGGGGCGGAGACCAATGACAAACAAAAAAAGGTTAGCACTATTTGCGTCTCACTTCAACTTATTATCGAGTAACTTTCGTAGTAAATTTGGCCTTGCCGGGTCTGCGGCCGTCGTCGTCGGCCGTTGGAAATCTCAGAATAGGCCTGTATAAACAAAAAATATCCATAAGAATATTAAAAATAAAATGAGTATCCTTTTTGTCGTAATGAATATTTCGCGTATGATGAATATGGATATGGGTAGGTAGTTAATAAAAAATAGATACACATAGAAAAAAGAAACGCTGCAAAAATGCTCTTTATGGAAAAACTATTGAAAATTTTCATACATAACAAAATATATAGAAATATTCTTCTTCGATAGGTATGAAGAAATGACATTTTTCAAGGTATTCAGTAATATTCAGTATGCTCACTGAACTTGAAAACTCGAAAACTCACAGGATATATTTGAAAACAAAATATATACATAACAATCTAATTGTACAGAAATACCTCAAATCAATCTCTTATTTCCATATTTCTCTCTTATCTACTGTCAACTATTTCAGGCAGCAAATATTTCATATAAAAATCTACTAATTTTGATTCCATCTTATTTTCCCAAAATGTATCATTACGATAAAATTTTTCAATTTTTAGACCTTTATATGTCCATACCGCGAAATAACAAAATTCAAAGCCAGTTACATGCAACTGGCCTTGAACTTGGTAATACCAGTTATGGTTCTTATTGAACTTCCTATTTTTCCTCCAACACTTTATAAACCCTTTAGCGATGCCTTCATCTGGTGTCATATCTCGTGCTTAACTTATACAATAACTTTGGTGTGTATTATTTGGGAATTTCACAACATTTTCTTCATTCAAGTTGTTGGTTCCATCACCATTGACAAGTTCTACTTCACCTTCCATCTCGCCTTCCATATTCAAATAATTCAGGTTCGTATTGTTTGAGTCATCACTTGGGGTAGTTGCCGAGCATTCAGTTTTATGGATATTGTTGATGTCAATATCATACAGATTCTTGAGATAGGATTTTTGGTTCGAAATATCTAAATATTCTCCATTTTTTGATTGTAACTTGCCTAACACTAACCTGTGTAAATTATTCAAACGAAAAACACCATCCATAAAAATATCAGCAAAGTCTAATCCACTATCAAAACAATCAGAAGTGCTTAAAGTTTCGTTAATAGATGATTTAGGATCTGAAACTTCATAATTTTTGCCTAATGAACTTTGTGATAGATTATCCATATCCGTTATATCATCTTATGGTTCTCCAGAATTAAACACAGAGTGATGATCATATGAGTCTCGTTCATCTGATGTGAAGGAGTTTACTGAGGTAGGAATAGGCTGAAAATAAATTTGACGTAAAAGATTAATCTTCAATAAGTAGCAATATCGATTCAAATTATTTTTTAGGAAAGCATTCCGAAAATTCAAAACAGTTATTGTAATAAGTATCTAGTTATGGAATATTCATCATTATCAAGTCATCAAGCTCCCATGAAAAGAACTATACCCAGATAACACCGACCATCGGCTCAGCATTTGTATCGCACATACCGGCAGTTCATGTTCCGGTCAGGCAAATAATACTTTTCCAGCATCGAGGTGTCCAGGCGGACGTCAGCCGGCCGCGGTACACTCTCCCGGCGATTGAAAGTGCCTTGGAAGTGCTCTAACGGCAACAGATTTTAGTGCATGATTGATACAGGTCAACTGCCTCTTATGGAGGTGTGCTGATTGCACTGCTTCTTAAGCACTCCTGATGCACTATTTGGAGTACTTTTATTTTCCATAGTCGGCCGTTATCGGTGTTACCTGGGTATTCACTCTTATAAAACACTTCCAGTAGATTGGTATGAATAACATATTTTCTGTTGAAATGTTAAAATATTGGCTTTTTCGATTCTTTTTTTTAGCTACAGATATATACCAATACTCATTTAAAAATATTTACTTACCTTATTTAATTTCAATATCCTTTTTTTTACTGATAATTTCTTCACAGAAAGACTTTTACGATGTTAATCGCCTGTTCGATAATTTAAACTCGACATGCTTGATCACAATATCACAAGTTCACAAACTAACGAGTGTCACCATCTGAATGCAATCGCAAACTAACTACCTTTCTGTCGTCTGTTATACATGCATATCTGGCCGGCTCTTTGTGCATCACCCTTGCCGTCGCCGTTTACGTTTTTATCACCTAATTAGTCTTATTCGAAAATGCAATAAATCCCTTTCGCAACTTCTATCGACATCATCACACGTGCTGAAATTTTTGGAATAGCTTCAGTGCTATTTTTGATTTTTATGAATGAAATTACGATTCATTCAATAATTCATAGTATCTATGTAAAAGTGCTTATTTGGTGCGAGGGCGCTCGAATCAGTCATAAAAAATGCTCCGTAATTGTGTCTGCAGCTGTTTAGCAAAAATCATTTTTGACCTAGTAGTTATTGATGGATCGCGTTAATTTTTTTTTCAATAAAGACAACTGTATAATTGAGGCATCTCTCGAAGTACTTTTTCGAAATACGATATATCTTGTGAGATAAAAAATAGTGAATATGGCCGATATTTCGTACTATTTTTTCTAGTTTTTTTTTTCAAAAAATAAAAAAAGTACTCTGAGAGATGCCTAGATCCAACCTTTCACAAGCAGAAAGTGAAAAAAAATCTCGATTTTTTTCAGCGAGGTCCGAGTAATATGATTTTTGCCATTCCTTGTTTTACAAAGTTTTAACATCAATCCCAAATAAGGTTAAACCCCTCTTAAGGCCCAGCAGTTGTTGTTAAATTATGTTCGTTTAGGATAGATTCATTGCTCAAAACAAACGAATTCGACTATTGAGCGTAACATATACACTGATACGTATATGAGGTTGTCTTTCAGCGGTCTCACTGAGTTATTCTGTTCTTTGTTCAATACTAATTTTACTTTAATTAACGGCGGCACTATTAGTTTTGTTGGTCTTCACACTGTAGCTGACATTCCAATTCTGAATTGTTAATGTGTTTTATTAGTTTATGGTTTCTCTCTTTTCCACTATTTATTTTTGTTTTAAACCAACAGGCATCTTCTGGATGATAGCGCACACCTTTTTGTAGACTTTCACAAATTTCACACTTTTCTTTCATTTGCTTAGTATCATCTTTTTTTTTATAAATTTCTTCTTTCCAACCAAATGTTCTAACTTGCCAAGTTCATTAAATAAGTCTTTTGTTAGTTCAATCTCCTCTTTATTAATTCTATCCGTAATGAAATCTGGTAAGCCGGCAGCAATTATATCAATTAGGGTCCCTTGATCTATTGTTTTTCTTACTTCCAATAGAAGTTTTTCTTTTTTAATAGCATATTCTAATAGAGATCCCGATTGATACTTGAAAAATAAAGCATACTTGCTTGTAGTCCAACCTTTATTAGCGTGGGTTTGCAAAAAGTTTGATTTCCACTCGGACCACTCGGATTGTAAAGTATGCTTGATCATTATGAAAGAGTACCAATCGGCGGAGGATTTTTCAAGAAATAATCTCAAATTTTCAATTTTTTTTTCATCTTCATCAAATTTCTCAATCACAAATCTGTTTGCCATTTTCTTCATACTTTGTTTTTCCTTGTTTTGTTGACTTTCAACTAATTTTTCCAAAATTTTCACTATAGGATCTTCCAAATTATTTTTGTTGACAATACCTGACTGTTCTTGAGTAATTTTCTCAAGGAATTGGTCCAGGAAAACCATGTTTTCATCCTCATCACAGTATGTTTCTAATAGAGCTTCTGACATTTTTATCCATACACTTCTGCTTTGATGTCTTTTTTTCAATGTATTTTTTACTGTAGCAAAAGCTTTAGAGGTGTAGACATGTTTGTGATACTGTGATACTGCTTGATATTCCTCCGGAATCAGGAAAACTTTGTCATCTTGTGTGGCAAGTGAGGTTATGGCAATATAGTTTGATTTTCCGTCTGTTGCTAATTTTACTTGAAACATAAATTTTAGCTTTTCCATTTTCTGACAATAAATGTCGTTTTATAAGATGGCTTTCTACTCGTAGTGATTTGGACGACACAGTTAATCAAAACACAAGTGAGTTTCTCTGTAAGAAAAGAAACGACATTTAATGTTCTTAATCACAATGTCGATTCCTAAATCACAATAAGTTTATTATTCTAAGCTTTCTATAATTTTAATAAATTGCTTTCTCATGCATTGACTGACATTGACAGCACAACTTATAAGTTATATTTCACCACCGAACATATTATCAAATAAATATCGCGTTCTGTCACTATGACACTTGATGCGCGGGAATATTTGAAATAAAGAAAACTATATTTTTCTTTACATACATACATTTAATTTATTGTTATAAACCCGAAAGCTATTTTTTATGATGTTATATTTTAGACACTCGGAAGCTGAATGTACAATTGTACAATGTTTAATGCTCGGAAGCTAAATCTATATTGATTAATGCTCAAAAGCTAAATGCGTACTCATGAATGCTTGAAAGCTAAATTGCATAATGTTGTATATTTGGAAGTTAAATGTATACTGATTATAACTGCCTGAGTGAAGAAAAAGTAAAGTACAGTTAGTAAATAATAATAATAATATTCATTCACCACAAATCACAATAAGGGTAAAGCTAATTACATTTAAAATTTGTTGATAAATTAATATTAAAGTCCCACAGGAGGATTAACCTGTGCGTGGGATAAAATATTTTTATTACACATACAATAATAGTAATAGCAATGTTTATTCACATTAAAAATAATTATAACAATTTATAAATTTCTATAACATAACAATAGCTATAACAATTTTATAATTTTACGTAGGATGAACATTAGTGAACTAAGAATAATACTAGTTGGCGGAGTAGAGTAAATAAACGGTGTAAATCCACAAAGGATAATCTCCACGTGGATCATTAAGGTTAATTTTAATAAATATTTAACGTTTCAATTCGTAAAATGGAAAAAAAATTGGTAAACAAATGTATTTGGTCACAACAGCATGGCTTACATGTGACAAAAATAATTTTCATAATAATTATAATTAAAAGTTCTTTAAAAATAACACTTATTCGTAGTACCACCTAAGCAATAGATTTAAAAAATATTAAAATTTAAAGTGGTGATTGATCTGCATGTATACTCCTAGGGATATACATTCTCACATACATATATTTTTAGTAGATACACTCATATTATTTGAATTAACTCAGTACTCAGTAAGTGAATTCCCACTGAGGCATTGCCTGGGCGAGGGTGCTTTTGAATTGGGTATTGGTTATTTAATGAGAATTAACATTATTTAACATCAGACATGAGGTATAGGATTTAGCTAAAAATATATGTACCTATGTTTACACACTTACACAGATTACTGTAACACGCATATGTATATAAGTACCTATATTATAAATGATATTGAAGAAAAATAGAAATATACCGAATGTGAACTGGTTTTTCAACAAGAGATGTAATTGTGTATTAAGGTAAGTAGTATAGTAGGTATATTATGTTACTATTATTATGCTACGAGTATATTTTAAGCGAACGAGGGATCAATTAGTCGATGTATGGTATTTCTATCTGATTCTGTGATGAGACATTTAACTTGTTTTTTAAATGAAAATATTGTTGGAGCAGTTCTGATTTCCAGTGGTAAGTAATTATAGAGCCAGTTAGCAAGATGTATATATGTTCTCTGGACGATTGTTTTTCTTGAGCATATCGTGCTAAGATATGCACTGGCTTTATTTTTAGGAAGTATAGTTGCCTGAGGTCGAGAATTTTTGATTTTTTGTACAGAATTTCTGATGAGTATTGTAACGGTTTTTTAAGAAGAATTTTCAAGAATTTTCAAGAATTTTTTCTGTAATACATCTAGTTTTTTAAGATGTGATATTGCTAATCCAATCCAGTCTACTATCCCATATGTAATACGAGACTCCACAATTGCACAATAAATTATTTTCATTCGGGAGGTGTCTAATATGTATCGTAGATATTTAAATCTTTAAGAATTGCTCCTCAATGCTTTAGTCACTTGGTCGACATGGTAGTTCCATCTCAGGTGTCTTATCAAACACCACTCCCAAGTACAGTCAAACCTGAATAAGCGAGAGTTTAAGGAAGCACGATCTCATTCTCGCTTATAGAGGTTTCTCACTAACCCGGGTTTCTCGCTAATGCAGGTACATGGGTAGCGTTTCTCTCTTATAGGGGTACGCAGTAATAATAAGTCACAGCAAGTACGAATGTAGGAAATATGTATGTATGTACATATGTAATATGATAAAATTTTATTTTATTTAAAACTTATTTACACTTAAAAAAATCCGTCAATTTCGTTTGGGTTTCTCTTTTTGTATTTTGAATGTTTTTCTCTAACTCATAAATTTTGTCGAATATTGCTTGATCAACAACCGCCGCGTATTCAAAGTACTGATTGACCGTCTCCAACGCATTTAAAGCTAGCTTCATTGGAATCATCTTTATTTCTGGTTCCGGAATCTGTGCCTCGTCTTCACTGTCATTTCCATCAATACAGGTGTTCACACAATTCTTAACGATATCGTCGTCGGTTTGTTCTCCAGCGGTAGTTACGTCGTCGTCAATTTGAACGAAATATTTGAAGCTCGGCGGCGGCATTAACATATTGGATTCGTGAGACACAAGCTTAGTCCATTCCTCGTTGCTAGGTCCAACTTCAACATAATTTTCTTCGGGCAGGTCTTGCTCATCTGTACTTTTCCAAAACCCAGCTTTCTTGAAGCAGTTTTTAACAGTAATGTCACTGACTAAGTACCATGCTTTTCTTGCAAATTTTATAGCTAGAAGAACGTTAATGTCGGGGCTACTGTTTTCTTCCAGACCCGTAAGAATATTTTTAACGACTTCTCTGCGATAAAAGCGTTTAAAAGTGTGAATGATGCCTTGATCTAATGGTTGTAGTTTACTTGTGGTGTTAGCAGGTAAAAACATTACTTTTACGTTTGCAAGTGTTGGTAAGTCCGTATGAGCAGCACAGTTGTCAATGAATAGCAGATTTTTTTTCGGTTTATATTCATTTGTTTGTCAACTTTTTTCAACCAATCTTTAAATAATGTCTTGGTCATCCAAGCCTTTGTATTATTGGCATAATCAACGGGTAGAGTCTTGACACCTTTAAAACATCTAGGTCGCTTTGATTTCCCGATGATGAGAAGTGGAAGTTTGTCCGTACCACTCATGTTTACACACTGAAGAAGTGTGAGGCGTTCCTTACTTTGTTTTCCTCCATGGCATTTTTCGCCTTTAAACGTAAATGTTTTATCCGGAAGGCACTTGAAAAACAAAGCAGTTTCATCCGCGTTGTAAATATCGTCTGGTTCATACTCTTGTAGAAGATTTGGTAGATCTTTAAGCCAGTGGTTACACACACCTTGGTTCACAGATTTACTTTCCCCAGCTGCTTTTTTGAAAGCTATATCATGACGCCTTTTAAAACCCTCTAACCAGCCGTTGCTAGCAGAAAAGTTCTGGATTCCCAGTAAACTCTTTTGATTTTTCTTTCAACAGAGGTCCATCTATGGGAATGTTTTTATCGAGAGTTTATTTTATCCATTTCAAAAGGCACATTTCGATATTGGGAAATTCAGAAACTTTAGTCCTCTTAATATTTCCATGTCTATCAGAGCACTCAAACTTTATGGAGTCTTTTGATTTTATAATTTTATATTAGGTGGATTTTCAGTTTTAGTATTTTTAATTTCATCTAATATTTTTTTGACTGTAATATCATCCATTATTTTTGATATTCGGCTCACAACTATTTAGTGGCTGTTGGTAGAATGGTACTCCAACCTAATTTCTTATCAGTGACAGTTTGTGTTTCATCAATAATGTAAAATATTGAATAACAATTCGCACGTTGAAAACAATAGTGACACTATGCAAAAAGTAATATTTTACAGTGGAGCAGTTTTTAGTTTTAGACATTACTTTGTCTTTTAAAATGTGATTAAAAAAACATACTGATTACAAATATTTTAATATTGTTAGAAAATGTAGTAATGATTGTATTACTTTATGAATAATACACTTAGAAATAAATTGTTTTTATTTAAAAATCATGTTTTGTGAAGTGAAAACTTCTTTAGCGGCGTTGTACACTTTTTTTGTAATGGGTAAAAAATGTTAAACTCGCGTCAGGACACGTGACCTGATCGAAAATTCGTAAGACGGATGGAGAGTAGACAGCTGGCGTAGCGTAGGAGAGGGAGTCATTACTCCAGAAATATTGTTAGGGGCAAATTGTGTTACAAAAATTGAAAGAAACTATTTATTTAAGTATAAAATAATATCTCTATTCTTAAGTGCAAATAACAACAAACTATAAAGGAAATAATAAAATTCAGAAATTCATCAAAAGAAACGAAACAACCTGGTAACTAATAGTAACACACTGAACTCTGATCAAAGATAACGGACCCTAATTACTTATGCTCATATTTTTTGTATAAATTTGAGTCTACTTAAAAATTTAGTAAGTTAAGCTGCTTTTTTAATATTAAATACAGCAGATCAACTCCATCATCAAGTGATACGGAAAACATGGAGCATTAATAGTTTCCACAAAATAATTTTAATTAAAACGTATTGGCTCAAAGAATGAATTGTAATACCTAGGAATAAGGTTTGAGTCAATAAGACTTTTTGAATGTCCTTTTTCTTTTGATCAGATAACTGTATTTTGTGTGTATAGAGTGGTTTTAAAGTTTGGTGTAGACATGATCGGTTAAAATTGCGTGGTAACGAAATTTGCTTATATTTCTCAAAATATAAGTTTTTGTAGAATATCTTAACGTCATCAATATTATTTTTCTCAATTCTTATAACTTTAATGTCAGATAAATTAACGGTATCCCCAACCGTGTTCTTTTTTAAACCGGCACTTGCTAACTTTTTTATATCTATAAAATCTCGAAAACTCATTTCATTAACCATAAAAGGTTTACCACGTTTTTTTTGCATTTTTTACAGCAGTCACATATTGAAAAGGCACATAAATTGGAGCAGATCGTAATATCTTTTTTATTTCTTTTTCAATGGTAGAGTGGACAGCATCACCCTCATTTTGGGTATGTCCCCTAATTAAAAATGTATGGGTAATTAAATTATATTTTAAGTGTGTAACAGCATAGATATACATATTGATAATAAACTGATTTTTCTGCTGCCCACAGCAGTTATCCGAGTAAAAGATCACATCCATATCTGAATTATTACATTCGGATTTTTTTTGTAAGAATCGTAAGACGCAGGTACCAATTTCATTCGCTCCCCGTTGACCCTTCAGTTTCGTCCCAAAAATAACATTCTGTATGGTCTCTTCCTAATTCAGAGATTGTGAAGTTTAGGCAGTTGATTTTTGATTTATAGTAAAAACTTGAAGTTTCGCCATTTGGGATAGTCATTATAGCCTGCAAATCGTAGCTACACCAACTCTTTGTCCGTTAGTTTTTCTTCCCTACTTTTTTCTTTTTCTTGAATATGTTTGTTGTATTCTTCTTCTAACTGTTTCATTAGCGATCCCTTTGCCAATCTATATGCAGTGCATTGATCGCACTGATCTTTTTTTGGGACGAAAAAACTGATATTGAAGGAAGTATTAAAAAATTTCGATAAGTGTGTTCTTTTACGAACTGCAGATTATTTTCAACACAGGTTTTTTGATAATCTTTGTACAAATCAACAAGATTCTTGCCACCTTCAATAAATTCCCTGCTCGTTTGTTTCCTCAGAAAGTGACTTTCTTTGCGAGGAATACTATTTATATGGTTTTTTACACCCTCTATCAAAGTACCAACTATTTGATTATGTTTTCTATGTTTCCCTCTTTGCTCTCCTTCTAAAATTCCTCCACTGTCCATTTTTTGAATTACTGTTCTTATTGGCCTATCGTTTATTCCTAACGTATTTTTAAATAATGTTTTTTCACGCCCTAATCTTGGACTTCTCCATTTCAATATAAAATGCGTGTTTCGCCTTCCGACTTGAATCTATTTTTTTGTATTGATATTTAGGTTATATTTCTACCATACTACGTGCAATAAATTCCCTTTGACGCTCAAGTATACCCTTTTCCCAAAAACTGTCAAATAATTTTTGGCGAACCTCTTCTGATACTTTTTCTCCACATTTCAGTCGACACGAACCATCACAGATTGGTTCCATTTTTCGGGCTTCAACAATTTTTTGTGTTTTAGATATTGACGTATATTGATGCCCTAAATTTCTTAATTTTTTAGCAATAACAACTGAATTTCTCACTCGTTTTCGGACTTTGCGAGATTTAAGTACTTTCTCAGCTGTTTGTGTTACCGTCGATTCTGAACTTCTTTCAGTTTGGTTTACACATGTTGGAGATCTTTTTTAGATTTTTGAAACTGATATGTCCTAGTTTTCTATGCCACTCCATGTATTCTTCATCAGTCTGAGCTAGGTGTGCTTCTTGATTTGGTTCTGAACACAGATTGACAACAAACAATCCACCAGGGGTTTTTTGTCCAGAAAGAATGTTATCATCTTTGATGATTGTGACTTTTTTTTCTTTAAATCTTCTCCACCATGTTCAGTTATGGCATGCACAGAGAGTAAATTCCTTGTTAACTGAGGCACATAGGATACATCTCTAAATAGCACATTATCAAGTTCAATATTTCCAGATAATACAGCATTCATGGTTTCTCCTTTCTTAGCACTAAGAATTTTTGCACCAGAATATTCAGTGTCAGTTAAGATATCACATTTGTTTGTTAAATGTGATGTACAGCCACTGTAAACAACAAAGAGTTTTGGATTTAGATTTTCACTGAATAGAGCTTCATTTACAGACTCTTTCTTTTCCATTTCCACAAAGAAGGCAACTCTGTCTTTGTTTTTCTTATCATGCTCTTCTTTGAAATAGCATTGGTCAGATGCATGATTTGTTCTCTTGCAGTACACACAAGGAGAATATTTAGAACTGTTCTGGGTGGATGTACTTTTTCTCTTAAAACAGTCTTCTTCATTGTGAGTGTCTCTTTCACATTTTTTACACCATTTTTTCTTTGGACATTTTGGTTTTATATGACCAACTTCACCACATTTGTGACAAACAATTTTTGTTTTTGATTTTTGTTTGGTTTTGTAGTTTTGAGCACCAAAAGCCACATTCTGATCATCAGATTTGCCAGGTTTGTTAGAATTCTTGTAGTTTTGTTCCACACAGAGTCTAGCAATGAGATTGTCTACAGTTCTTTCTGCTACTGGAGTAGAGTCCCATGCACTTGCAAAATAACGGTATTGCTGTGGCAGTGAGAACATGATTTTTGCAACTAAACTGTCATCAGAAACTTCTTGCTTGAGTTGTTGCAATTTATACACAATATTTCTCAGATAACTGAGGTTTTGCATCATGTCTTTGGTTTTATCAAATTTGTAGCAATGAAAATCAAGTAGAAGCTGCTGTTTGAGTTGGTATCTCTTCTGTAGATGGTTTTCAATGTATCATACATGTCTTGGGCAGTAGAACATGTGAGGATTTGATTTTTCACCAATCTATCGATAGTTCTGATGATATATAGTTTTGCCTTGGCATCCTTTGTGTGCCATGTAGATATTTTTGTTTTATCTGTTCCACAACTGGTTAGAGATTCTTCACCAGAAACTATGTCCCACAGCTGCTTGGCTTTGAAAAGGATAGTGATTTCAAAATCCCAGAGTTGGAAAGTATCTGGACCAGACAATATTGGGAAACCTTTTAGATCGCTGTCTTCAGACGCCATTTTGTTTTACTTTTATGTTGTACTTTTCAGCAGGATGACGCCAACACACAATTTGGAAGTTTGTTTTGTTTTCACAGTTTAAACAGTAACTTTTGATGTTACTGGCTGGGCCCATAACCTGTTAAAGTTTTTGATATTACAGGAAATAAATTTACTTTTAACTGGTTTTTTATTTTAAATTCAATGTACAGTAACGCAAACATTCGACATTATTTTTACAAGATGATCAACGTTATTTTTTTTGTTTTTAAACAAGACAACTCACATTTTTACATTTTTCAAATTATTATTGACAGAGAACACAAGTAACATTTGTTCTAGTCTTGTCAACTTAACATATTTCAACAGCTAAAAATGACTGTAACCTGAAATTTCCTTACTCTGTTAATAGTAAATTGTCACAACACAAAATGTGACATTTTTGAAATAACCTCTTTTTAATAATCTATCTTCTATTTATTGGAAAAACGACTTTAAACAAAACGTGTCATTGTAATTAATTAACAGAAAATCGGAACGTTTTCATTATAAAGTGACCCTAAACGAAATGTGTCAGTTAATGTTTTGTACTTACTTGAAATTTTTAGAATATTGTCTGCAATAAACCGTCATTAAACAAAACGTGTCACTTATTCACTTAGAACAACATAAACACTCTATCATGATGCTGACACTACTAGGATAGTGTCACTATTTCACCCACGGCTGCCGGTATTTTGGTGTGAAGTATAAAGTGACACTAGCGTCATCTACGAGACGGAGGCGGAGTTTATGGTCAAATTAAATATTCGTTTAGTAACGTTACTTCAGTACAACTTATAATTTAAGAAAGGTCAAAATTAAAAATTTTTGTATAGTGTCACTTTTGTTTTCAACGTGCGAATTGTATATTTGTTATCTGACTTACTGGTGTAGCGGTATTCTGGATATATTATTCTTATCAAGACACTTTCACTATTTACGCGAATTTATTTAATTCAGGAACGTCTATTTTGATTAACTTTCACGAGGAGGAGGTCGAACACACCATAGGTAGCACATACGCACAAAGAAAATAGTCAAAAGAAGTCCAAAACTAAAATAAAACTATAAACCGTTTCCTAGGTGGTCACTTCGAATGGATAAATTTAATGATTATTTCTGTTACTTTACAAGCATCTGCATATCACCCGAATTGGGATTATGCACGATTATTTATAAGATGCAATTTAATGCTCGTCGTAGGCATATAGCCAGAAATGTAGTTGTTTTCTGATGTATAATCGACCTACATATACCTATAGTATAGGTTAACATGCAGCGAAATTAGCTGGTATTTTAAAAATCAGTTTTATACATTTTTATATTTATTTTCGCTGTCAAGAATTTTTAGAGTTTTCTATAATATTATTATGGTTGACTATAATTTTTATACTTCCATTTAAAAGCTTTTTACTGGGAAGCTAGGCCCTACATCTCCGTGCACTTTCCTATTGGTCGAGCTCGGTAGCTCCGTGTTAAAGTCAATTAGCGATACGGGTAGGGACGTTCGGCAGTCGAAGCCGCGTTCCGTATTTTCCGTATCGACGCGTTGATGCGCTATCTTGCTCTACCCTATGTTTTTACTATCTAAAACTTTTGGCAAAGCTTCCTCCAGGGGAAGAAACCACTTATGTGACACCAAAAGAAGTCTACTTTGAGAGGAAAAATCAGCACTTAACAAGACTTCGTAAGAAGTACGGCAATCGGCCTTTTTAAAACGAAAGTTACCGGGAAAGGCCTCGTGGAGGCTGCCGCTGGGATCAGCTAACTTTAAGCCGGCCTCACACACCCGCTGCCGTGGAAGACTACCGGTTCGTAGTCGCCTTACGACTAGCGAATTTAACTCCACACATTAAAAAGGCGTGCTAAAACACACGCCGACACCAAAATAAATAAATATACCTTACAGTCCGGGTGTATAAGGACCAGATCGTAAGGTGGGACAAGTACGAATTAAAATAATGTAAATATAAAATGTATGAATAAAAGTTCCCGAATACCCCTTATAAAAGTACCCGGTAATGAATAAAATATAGTATATATATGTTAGACTCATATGCCGAATTCGCCCATTTGCCGAAATAAATACTCAGTTCGCGAAATGATCAAAGCCAAATGATCGATTGCCGAAAACAGATTCTATTTCGGAATCTGTTTAAACTGATTTACACATTTCGCGAAATGAGATATCCACAGTTGCTCAAATGCCGAATATGAATGTATTTCGGCAAATTATCATATTTAGTTTAGCATTTCGCCGATTGTGCAATTTAGAAATGCTCAGACGTCGATTACAATATTTTGGTTTAAAAAAATGCTATTTATCAATAGTAAACAGTTCATTACTTACTCAAATAGATATTATCTAATATTATCTACTTATTGCAACAAGAAGAACTACCATGACACTTGCTGTTACATTTGATCTTGCTTGCAATACATTTACACTTTTTATTTTGGCATTGTTTCTTGTAATCACATCTTATAAATCCTTGCTTGGACCTAGTTTCCTTGGCAGCAATTTGTCTCATTGGAAATGACGTTGATGGAACATCTTCTGCAGTTAAAAATTGACTTTGAGACAGCTGTAACAGAGATGACCATTGCCATAATATTTCTAGGTGCCGCGCGCCCTCTGTCGACCTCAGGAATTTTTATAATCACATTCTGTCCAACAGTTGCCAAAGGAAACTTTTTGGCACTGTAGCTTAACATCGTTTCCGCCTGTCTTTTTAACCCAAGTGCACTGGCAGTTCTATTTTTCTCGATTAATTCTGTCTGGGCAATAAGTTTTCTAAAGCAAAATAAACAGGTATATAGTAAATGACAAAAATCTGCTCAATGTAGTTTGTTTTAGTATAGGCAAGAAGGTAAGACTATTTGCTTGAGTGTGTATGTTTGAAAGCTGAGCGATAGTGAGGCTACCAATTTAAGATGAAGCAAATAAAGTTCCTTTCTTGCCAAATAAAACATCCCATTTTTTCCCAACATTTTATCGCAATCAGACTTTTCAAAATTGAATAGCCACCAGAATAACCTATATAATAGTAGATTATACCACGAGTCAATAATGATAGCTATTAATCTTGAGGAATTTTTACGAACCGAGCCGCGTTAGCGGCGAGGGAGTAACATTCCGAGAGAATAATAGCCATTATTGCGAGTAGTATACTCTACTTTATTTACGACAAATTTATTTATTTTAGATTTTTAATGAACAACTTTATTTGTCAACATTTAAATTAGTGATAGTACAATTAATAAACTGAATTGGTCGTGAATTATGATTAACTTTGGAAGAGTTTTCAACACGAATATTTGGAATTTCGGTTGCTGTAAAAGAAGAAGTTGCTTCATTACTATTTATCTGTTTGGCAATAGTATCTGCTGTAGTTGTTTTGTTTCTCATAGACTGATCAATGTATCCTTCAGCTACTTGGGTAGATTTCCAGCCCCCGTGACGCTTCAATCCAGTTATATCGCCTCCTCCATCAATGTACAGAGTGGCAGATGATCTGCGATAACAATGGCCGGTATAACTTTGAGGATTTGGCAAGTTTAAATATTTGGCAATTTGTCTACCAATGTCTGCAAATTTGTTTTTTCCTCTACGTTGTATTGTACATTTCGATTTTTGATAATTTAGAAAGAATGAATTGGTTTCTACATGTGACGGACGGAGATCGATGTACTTCTTTACAATATTGTAAAACGTACTGTTTATGGTGAATTTTCGTACAATTTTAGTTTTAGTCTTGGGTATTGTTATCAATAACTCTGTTTGGAAATCCTTCACGTCTTCTATCTTTATTTCATAAAGCTCGTTTGAGCGGCATGCGCCCATAATTCCAATAACTAATATAACCTGAATCAAAAAAGAACATGAGTTTTTGAATACATCAGATTAAATATGAACATTTACCTTATGCAAAAGAAAAATTTCATCAGGAGCTCTGTCAATAAATTTCCTAATTTCTTCCGGGGTCAGAGTGGAAGATTTCTTTGCTTGAAATCCTTCAGATTTTTTTTTTAAAAACGCTCGTAGTTTCTTATATTTTTCCAGATCAACGTCATGGTTTATCTTCAACACAGATTTAATCATCGAATAGAATGACCATAATGAAGATGGCTTGTATTTTGCACCCAATTCAGCGAAATAGGCCAGCAGAACATTTTCGGAATAAGAGTTTGCCTTGTTTCGAAGACGCCATTCCTTGAACGATGCGTACGTTTTATTATAAATGGATTTCGATGTTTCTGGTATTAAGGTAGATGTTGTTGCTGCAGCTAATTGTACAATTTCTGGTGGTGTACAATTGAAAGATTCTTCATTTTCATTCATTTCAATACAAATACACAAACACTACGCGTTTGACACTGACACTTTTGAGTTTGGTTATATTGTTTCCATGGTATTATTTAATTCGAGAAATTTTGTGATACGAGTACAAGAGGGAATAAAGACTATTAATCCCTCGCCATTATTCCCTAAGGGATTAATATATGGCATTATACTTCAAAAACCACAAGTATAATACTTATATTATATATTAGTCGTAAATAAATATTTGTTTGTTGATGGCAAACTGTCAAATATAGAATATAGACGCGCGCAGATATCTAAATGTGAGAAAACGTCAAATTACCAAAATGAAAACAAACAATAATAAGCCTTTTTAACAATGGTTTCCAGGGTAATTACTTTTACTGCTGTGTCTGATAGAATAAAAATTGTCTGTCTAAGCGAACAAAGCCCTTGCATACCATTGTGTAGTCAGGTAATAAAGTAATATTTTATTAAAGTTTAAGGGAAAGAGAAATTGTGCTGGGCTAGATAAACTTACCCGATATCGTCGTTATCGACCTCTTCGGTGGAACCTGACATCACAGTTATCATCTTTTGCATCCCCTGTTTTATTTTTCTCAGTTGGAACTTCCATCGTATCTTCGGTAGTGGCAATTGTTTCTCGATTGGCGTCGTTTTCAGGCTCTATGTAAAAAGATTCTTTTGGATTCGCAGTATCTTCCATATATTCGTGCGATGATAGCAATTTCTCCATATCTTCCTCTCCTTGCAGTTTTTCAACAATTTGTAATGGTAAGTCAGAGTCCTTAAGGCCATTTATCATGGCAACTCCAAATAGGGCCTCATAAGGAGTTCTTTGGATACCTTTGTGGTACGACCTATTTTTTTTCATCTGCACAAATCGTAAACCCTCAGACCATTTAGTCGAATTGTTTTCATTCATCCATGCAACTAATATATCACGAACGTCTTGATTCGCCCTCTCCACAGATCCTTGACTTTGGGAATGGCGTGGTTTTCCGTGAATAATTTTTGCTTCAAACATATCTGCTAAGCTAGTAATTATACCATTAACAAATTCCCTGCCGTTGTCACTATGGAGTAGACATGGCGCACCAATTATACAAAATATGCCCATCAAGTTATATGCCACTTCTTCCGCCCTCTTTGTTTTCAAAGGTCGGAGAAACACAAATTTGGTAAGATGATCTTGATAATTTAATATAAATTTAAATTCACCGTCTTTTTCAGATTGCATGTCTATGATATCAACTTGACCTCTTTTATTAAACTGATTGTTGATTTCTAAATTGCACAATCGGCGAAGTGGTGAACTGAAAATGATGATTCGCCAAAATACATTCATATTCGGCATTTGAGCAACTCCGGATAGTTCAGTTCGCGAAATGTGTAAATCAGTTTAAACAGATTCCGAAATAGAATCTGTTTTCGGCAATCGATCATTTGGCTTTGATCATTTCGCGAACTGAGTATTTATTTCGGCAAATGGGCGAATTCGGCATATGAGTCTAACATATATAAGAAGTAGGTGGTTTCTTATTCAGGTTTGCGGTCTGTGACAAATGAAACTCATTCGTTTTTTTATTTAATTCTCTATATTTCGTCAATTTTTATTGACTTCATCAGGAGAAGGCAAAAGTAAATAAAATTAAAAAATTAAAATTTGTTTGGTATAGCATTTGTTTTAGAACTAAATTGGCATTCTGCCAATCCCAACATTCACTACCATACATAAGTGTAGGAACCAACACTCCTCTATGCACAGCCTGACGTGCCTTTTTTGACACTTTTTGGGTGTTTGTAAAGCTATGCAGTGCCCCATTCATTTGCTTTCCTGCCAACACTCATCGCTCAATGTCACTTTCATACTTTTCATCTTTCGTAAATTTTGAACCCAGGTATACAAACTCATTTAATTGTTCCACTCTTTCTTCCTTAATCAGAACTTACAGTTTGTCATGCTTTCTTCTTCTATATCACCCTGTATTTTGTTACACTTTTAAATAGTTCAGGAAAAAATAATTCGATTTTATAAAAGTTACTATGTAGCTAACAACTATAACCGTTCTCGAGTTATTGATTTTTTTATGAAAATGCGAGGTGTAATTGGTAACTAAATAACATCGAAATGTATAGAAATCATCTTTTTGAATTCTGACCAAGCATATAAAAAGGTTTTGGGCTATTGATTTCGATAAAACCCGTATCTCAATATTAAACAGAATGTTTAAAAATCATTGTCACTTTTTTATAATTTCGGACAAACATGAGTTTGTTATTTCAAATAAAACACCCTGTATTTTTTTGGTCTGAACAATATAAAATTCAATTATCTTTCATTTCATATTGGAATTCCCTATACCTAACCTAAATAGTTTTTCAGATATTGGCTTTTTCAAATAGTAGTTCTTATTTCAATGCATTCTTTGAATCAAGATAGCTTTGAAACGACATTTATTATTTGATTTGCTCATAGAATTCTCATTAACAGTTGTTATACTTTTCATATTTTGCGAGTAGTTCATTTAACAGACTATACAATTTTTTATATTATTTATCTGAAACAACAACAAAATATGAAACACAAATGCTTAACACTTAATAATATTTAAGGCGACATTCTTTAAAAAGCAGTCCCTATTTAGGGTTTTCTATGATTGATCTTATAATAAGAAATTCATTTTCTTTATTTCCAATTATAGCTTTTTGTCTATTTGCCTTTTCATAAGCTACATTTTAAGTCCTACGAAATTCATGAAATTCATGTAGCAATCGTTTGAGAATCAGTTAATCGAATAAACACTAAGAAATTATTAATCATTTTTTCTCTCAAAATATGTAAACAGACGCTATCGTAGGCACCTTCGATATCCAGACATAATGTAGGTAAATATCTATTGGTGGAATAAGTATTTTGAATATCGATTACTAGAGTTGTTAGAGCGTCTAGTGTTCCACAACCTCTTCTGTAACCAAACTGAGTTCTAAGAAGTAAATTCTTTTTGTAGAGCCACCATTCAAGTCTGTGTTTAATGATACGTTTTCAGCACACAAGACATGACCGATATAGGATGATAGGATTGAGAATGATTAGGGTCTTTTCCTGGCTTGAGAATAGGAATAATGATGACTTCCTTCAGTTCGATGATCAACGATTTATTATTATTATTATTAATAGTAAAAATGTCAGTTTACAGGGTGTTTAAAAAAAAGGCGACCCCTTCTCTAGAATAGGTAGAAAATTGAAAAATAATTGGGGTTTGCTTAGTAAAAAAATTTCGTAACGCTATCCATATTCAAGATAAAGGGCGTTTAAGAAAAAAATGGATACACATTACGATTTTGCCGAAACTACTGAAAACATTGTAATGAAATTTTTTACGAATATGTTTTAGAAGCTGATACATCCTATGAATTTATTTTTATATCTGACTCTCATAGAGGGCGCTAGTTACACGGTTCGTACTAAGTAGTATTGAACATAACTTTTTTAAGGTTAGATTTATTTAAAGTAATGATTAAGTTATCAATTGAACAAAAAATCACAAGAAGAAAATTAAAATAAAGACTAAGAACATAAAATAAAATTCAATTAGAGCAAGTGTTCAAAATGTCCTCCGTTTTCACGAATACACAAGTCTATCCTATTTTTTAAAGAATCCATTAATCTTCTAAACGGTTGGGGATCAGCTATAAGGTCATTAAAGTGACGTTTAATTATTTCTTCCAGTTCTTGACGTGAATTTACTTTTGTAGCATAGACTTTCGTTAAGGTACGACCAAACTTTGTAGTCCAAAGGATTAAAATCGCATGACCCGGGAGGCCAATGAATCGGAGCTTCTGCACCTCTACCAATCCATCGATTCGGAAAATGGTTACTCAACCAATTACGACACCTTCTACCAAAGTACGGTGGAGCTCCATCGTGCACAAAAATAGAGATCGTCGCTTGTTTAGCGTTAAATCTTCCAATATCTCGAATAAGTGATTGTTTAAAAAATCCAGGTACATATCACCATTTAAATTTCCAGGTAGAATGTGATAACCTAATAATTTGTTACCTAAAGTTGCTGCCCAAAATTAAGTTTAGATGAGTGTTGGTAATGTGATACCCTTTTGACTTGTGGATTCTTATCACACCAGTAGTGTGCATTATGGGAGTTAAACATACCTTGTAAAGGTGGCCTCGTCCGTAAAAAAAATACATTTTAAAAAATTTGGGTTTAGTGCTGTCCTTTTTTGTAATGTTTAAAAAAAATCCACTCTAACCGGTAGATCTTCTGGCAAGAGTTGGACTTGTATGTAATGATAAGGATGTAGCTGCTGCTCTTTAAGTATCCTCCAAGTACTTGAAGAAGACGTATTTGTTTGTCTTGCCATATTCCTTACGCTAACTGTTGGATCTTGATCAACTAAATTTAAAATAATATTTTCTTTACTAATTGTTCTTGTTGTTCTTGGCCTTCCAGAATTAATTTTTTTGGTCTCACAGTCCCAGTTTCTCGACAACGTCGTTCAATGGCTCTAAATGTATTTTTACTTGGTAAGTTTTTTCTGAGAAGTTTTTCTGTATAACGCGTAACAGCTGCACTAGAGTTTTATAAACACTCGCCTAAGGTTAATAACAAGTCGGAGTATGTATCGAAAATGATTTATTATTAAGGTATTTATAAATTTTAATAGAAAAACTAATATTTTTGGAAACGCTAGCCGTATATGGCATAAAAAAACTAGGGCTACATAACTAGTTTCTATGAAACATGACATTAAATTGTAAACATAATCCCACATCACATTTGATATACATGGTGTGGGTATTCGTAATGCAAATATAGGTTAGCAAGTGATCAAGTCGATCATATCTCAGATTGTCCGAAATTCTGATGGGGTTAACACGTTTATCGCCACGTGAAGCATGCGTGTGTCAAAGACAATTTATTTGCCAGGCTGCGTAAATCAGGCATGGTTCACGCGAAGTCTTTTGATTTTCTCTCCGTAGCTCAGCGAAGATTCACACTAAGCATACAAATACATAGGAACTGGTTAAGCGTGGCCTGCCCAACAAAACAAGTAACAATAGTATTTGTCACACTGGACACACTTTCATCGCGTTTGTTTAGTACTTTTGGCAGACATTGTTCTTTCCCCGTCCTTAGTTATTTTAGCATAGCAAACACAGTATCGTCGCCTATTAGAAGTGCCCACATGTTCTAAAACATGATGTACTGTGGCTTCTGGACTCTTTCCCAGTCCATGTTGTCCGTTTCTGTTGTTTTCTGGTCTTCAGATGTTATCTCACGTAGTTTTTTAACACGTTGATGGACACTGCGTCGACAGTGAGATAACGTGTTGTGACACTGAGTGTATTTTGGAAACAAAGATACAAAAATTGCTGAATTTCATTCACCAATAATAATTCAGTTAACAAATCAGTTTTTTTCATGTCTTTAAAAAAAAAATCAGATGACACCTATTGACATTGTGTAACATCATATGTATATCTGTATATGTGTAGTGACATAACGTCAATAGTCGTTTTTTTGTCAGATAATGTTTATTGACATTTCACAATTTGAAACACATGAGTACAAAAAATGAAATGATATGCTATTTTTCTTCACCATGCCATGTTTCAAAACATTCTGGGCATAGTGGCGGCTTCGTCGGGCAACCTTTACATCTATAACTGGTCTCCTTCCGGATCTTCTTCTTAGTACAGGCCCTGCATTTCAAAAATGAAGTTTTTCTATTACTGTTAGGGGGCAAGGGGTTTCTTTCAGGCCAATGCCCAGACGGGGCACTTGTATTTACAGTGTCAACCAGCCGTGGAGTAAATGTTTTTCGATTATCATGGATTTGCGTTGGTATTAACAAAACTTTAGGTTTGGTTTGAGGATCTAATTCAATGAGTTTTCTGATTATGTCTTCTCGAAAGGTCAAATATCTATAACGTCTATCGCCGTTTTTATAATATTTCCGGTGTAGATAGAAAGCGTTCAAAGTTGCAACGTATAGAAGATGAAACAAGAGCTTCTTATACCACCGAATGGTTTTTCTGGGCGAAGAATAGTAGGAGGTCATCCGGTCGGCTCGATCGATTCTAGACATATGATCATTATAAATTGTCACTTCTTTAGGTTTCTTTTTTTTACCATAACGATTTGATATTTCCACTAATTCTGGATGATTTTTGGTAGTTATGACAAGGACGTTTCTCTTATCCTTCCACTTTGACACATATACTTTTCGCAGTCTTACCCAAAAATGTTCCCCTCTCTTCAGTTTTTTTTCAATCACTTTTCGGGGATTTTTTTTGCGGTTGCTTCTCAATGTTCCCACACTGTGAGTTTTGTATGTGAGTAACATTTCCGAAAGGTCTACACTATTATAGTAATTGTCCATAAATAGTGTATGCCCTTTCATAAGGTACGGCTCCATCAGACGAAGAACTATTTGTTCGGTTTTTTTGGTGGTTTTGTTAGTTTCATTTTTGCCTGAATATATTTCCATGTTCAACAAGTAGCCATCTGACGTTGCTAGTTCATAGAACTTGATACCGTATTTCGCTTTCTTTCCTTTGATATATTGTCTGAAGTGGAGCCTCCCGCGAAAAAGTAATAAGGATTTATCCAGAGATAGTTCTTCGTCTGGTGAATAAATACTCTGAAATATATTCATTAGTGCATCCATTAGAGACTTCACTTTGTCAAGGTTTCTTGATCCTGGTGGGGCAATGGATAAACAGCACAGAAGTTGCTTAAACCTCCGGCCCGACATAATATGGGTGAAAATAGGGTGGAAATACAACGAGTCCGAATGGGTGAACATTTTTCGCAAATTAGGCGATTTCCTTAGCCCATTGAGTAGGCAAAGGCCCAGGAACTGCCTGTCGCCTGCTATGTCTTGTTAGAGGCCTAGTTGTCAAAGATAAGGCTTCACCATATTCGTTTGTTGATGTAATTATAAGGTCTAATATTTCATCAGTGAACAAATGTTGGAACATGTCAATGGGCGAAGTATTATTATCGAGTGGTATTTTTAGACCTGCTGAATTCGTATCAAATGAAAAATAAGGAATATCTGAGGTAGTCTCGTCCCAGTCATCATTTATTTCTTCCAGGAGCTCTTCATGATCTGAATTGTCATCCTTTGCTTCGATTACATATTCTGGTAAAGGTGGAATTTGCGTTTGATGCATCATATTTTCCGAGTCGTCAGAATCTGTTGTTTCATTTGTAGGATCATAGTCCACGTCTGATCCATATTTACCCTCGGTGTCGCTGAATGGATCATGGAGATCTTCGTCTGAAGAAACTTCTTCATGTAATTGTAGCAATCGCTCTCGTTCTTTTTCGTATGGATCCATCTTGGAAACAAAGGATCGCAGAATGAAAAATCACCAAATGTGTAGTCACCTTCTTCATGAGAAAATAATTCTTTAGCAATAAATTCGTGCTCATCACAGATTCTCATACAAGCAAATTCAATATCGTGTACAAGCAACACAAAAGACCCTATCAATCGAAAACTTACATGAACTGCGAGTTGATAGCAGAACTCACCCAAATCAACCAAACGTGCTTTGATCATAACCTACTTTCGTGAACAAACATTTGAATAATATCGAATAACTATATAAGAGAACATCAGTCTAAATTATACTGAAGTGACCAGTGAAACGAAAGAATTCCATGAAAGTGACTTACCTTTATACGGGAATACACTTGGAATTATTTCCCAGTCAACTACTTTTCACAAACAGTGTGACACAGGTGCATAGTAACAATGGACGACTAATGGGAGCACGACGTCTATACACGTTGTAGCGATTCTCGCTGCGCAGACGTACCTTTGATGTACCCCCTCACCGAAATGGCGAGATTTGAAGTATCGGTGGCAGTAACGAATATTTCTGCATAGACATGGTGACACTACAACTCAATTCATATGATATTTATACCTGCGACCGGACGTCTAGCGACGTTGTGTCACAAATAGCTATCGCTTCAAATAACGACTATGGGCGTTGCGTCACTTCGCATCTATGAAAATTAGACGTCTACAGACGTTGTGTCCATCAACGTGTTAACTTTTTTTTTATTTTGGTCGTTCATAATTTTCTTGATAAGTTTCTCCATCTGGCCTATTTTTTGTGTACTTTCTTGGATAAGACCGTCCTGGTATACCAGTCTCCTTCTTTGGCATTCCAGTTGTCTTCTGTGGTTTGATATCCTCGTTTGGGTATCTGCATAATAGGCCATTAGTTGCCTATTTGTCATCTTCCTAGCATTGGCAAGGTGTGTGTCACTGTCAATTTCGGTGTCTTCTTCCTCTGGGATTTCGTCGTCATCGGTGTCACTATAGTATTTTTTTGCTTGAAGTTCATCCATAATGGCTTGCATTTCCTTTTCGTTGTCCATTTTCCTGTAAACTAATGTTAATTCAACAAACGATTTGAAAAAGTCGGTTTTTCAATAGAAAGTAACGAATCGTTCCTTCGTAACGTTACTTCCCACCTCTAGCCTGTCGACACCGGGTAAACAAGTTCACTTGCTTTTTCGGCAAGTTCCCTCCCTTTTTCGGGGCCAGTGGGCGTGGCGTGGCTGTTGCTATGTACGTATGGTTGTTATACCATACGTAAAAGGCGTTGTAAGGCTCTCCTAATCAAGGAATTAATAAATTCGTTATAGTTTATTTCTTAATGTCTGACAGCACAGTAGCCTCATTAAATATTCAAATAGAAAATTATCTCTTACAGAGTGATCCTAAGAATTTTACAAGTAAATACTAAAATTCTAATGCAAAACAAGTAGGTGTCTGTATTGGTTATCTGTACATTCCTGTTTCAGCTCAAAATACAATATGGTAATAAAACTGAACAATGAGCTAAACGATAAACATTGCGGCAGTGGCGGAGATCACGATATTAGTTCATTTTGCTTATTTAATTAGATTCGGTCAACATTACAGTTGAAATAAAATTCATTCGTTTAGGCCTATTAACAAGTTACATTTTCATTTTTATTAAATTAAATTAATTGAAGAAAACATAGTTAAATTTTCATAATTCAAATTTATTGACAATGAATTAATGTATATTAAGTAAAGTAAACATACCATTTATAGGAAATATAAAATTCAATCTGTAGTATCATCCTCTTCGCTGGCCATACAAGAATCATCCGAAGACTCGTCGAGAGAGATCACTATCGGTCCTATAGTTTGTGCTATGAGGTAATCTAAAACCCACATTTTCTCTTTCTCTTTAATTACATGATTCACAGCATCTCTCCAGTTCTCTTCGGTTATTGTTGTCAATGAGTACTTCGTGAGTTCACGAACATCTTTCATTTTAAATGTTTTATTATGTCTAGCTACATAACCTTTCATTTGGGCCCATATTAACTCTATCGCATTTAATTATTTATTTATTTGGAATTAATTCGACCATTTTTGTAAAATACTCTTCAAAAACATCTGCAGTCATTTCTTCATGATAGTCTTTGGTTGATGTTGACTGAAACTCCAGTAAACCACCTTCAACGAACCTTTGATTGCATCCAATATGCGTTATTATTAGTCGGCGACCTTTACCGATGGGAGTTTTCAGTCCAGAAGATAAACCTTCTATGAAAGCTTGACGACTGGTTTGAATACTTTTGTCCTGCTATATTTTTTTTACTGAATGTCCTTCATTGAGCCATGTCTCATCTAGATAATAGATTTGTCTTCCCTCCTGCCTGTATTTTCGGATATCTCGTAAATACTGGCGTCTCCAACATATTATTTTTTCGTTGTCGATTAGCACTGATTTGCGATTTTGCTTCTCCCAAGTAAAATTTAATTTGTGTAATATATTCCACAAAGTTTTTCGCCCTATGTCAGACAAATTCTCGTCCTCCTTCACCATTCTTAGAATTATGTCAAGGGTTGGGATCTCTTTTTTAAAATATAATTCATGTACTTTTCGTCTTATTGTATTTTGCATATGTTCATCAAGGTCAAGTGGTTTTTTTCCAGTTGACTTTTTAGGTGGAGATATATTTCCATTTTTCCTCTCTCTTAGAAGCCTATAAATAGTAGATTCACTAACTCCTGTCATATTGGAACATGTCGAAACTATATTTCCAACAGTAGCAGCCGGCATTTGATGTACAACAGCATCATGCACATTTAACACTACAGTCTTCGTTTGTAAGCTAAGCACGCTCTTACACTTTACTGGGGTAAAACTTAAAGACATTTTTCACAACACAGTTAACACTTATGGAACGTAAGCGACTCTAAGCAAAACAAATTTTACAAATTTGGGCGAGACCAAGTTTCACCGTATATACCTGCAAAATTTGTAAGTAGTCATTAGGAAAATCCCTAGTAGGACCCTATTGTAATGTTTCTTGGAAATGTTATTATCAACATTTCGAAAATCAGAAAGTAATTATCTGGAGAATGAATTGATAAATGGTTTGTTAATATGTCTCCCAAGGATTGACCTGCGCCATCTTACAAGATTATTTTAAAAATAATTTATTGTTTTAACTGTATGTACTCTACAAATGTATGAAGGTCAGTTAGTTGTTTTAACTAACCGAATTTACATTACCTTTATATATCAGATCGGGTATAAAATTAAATAGTATATAAATTCCTTAGATGAACGGTGACGCTTATGGTTTACTACCCGACTAGCATCTGTGACCTTTTCGCGTGCTGTCAGACAATAAGAAACAGACTATAAATAAAATAACCTCGCTTCGCTTTCTCGATCGATTTGTAGCGTATATCACTGAATTTTACAGGTTTCACAATATACGTCTGCACAATTTAAACTACAGGTCGCCACTAGGTAGCGCGCGCGCGTTTGCGATAGACCTCAGCTGTCAAAATGGGCTCTTGTTTTGCCCTTTTGTCAAGATTGCCTTAGCCCCCGACTGTTCCTTGAAGAGTATACAGCCGGCGGCCACCACCCCCGGTACTACATTTGTACCAGGCTGTCTCTCGTACCGATGTCCCTGAGGTCCAGAGGTGGCCGATGAAGTCAGCGCACAATTACTTAACGCAGTGCAGGGCACTATAAATTTAGAGTCATGGTAACGTTAGGTTAAACTAATTTACTGTAATTAGTTTTGTTTGAAATTGTGTGTGTGTGTTAGTAATTTGGGTTTGTGTTCGGTGTCGTAACGGTTTGTTTTTCTTTTTTCTTTCTGCGTGTGGTTTTTGCTCGGTGTGGTGATGAGGCCGGCTCCCTTTTTCTTTTCTTCTTCACTGTAACATAAGGAGACTATTAAATCATGATTCTTTTGGTTTGTTTGTGGTTTGGCTTATTTTTCAATGTTGGGTGTTTATCTCAAACACTGATGATTAGCGTTTGCTGTAAGAAAGGGTTTTAATTTAATTGTTGCTTCAGCTGGTGCCCGGGTCTCAGGTGGTTCCATTGCGCATCTCCCGGATCGTAGTCTGTAATATCTCGTAGCACTGTTTAGGTGAGTGCGTATCTTCTCAAATATTTTTTCTGCTTGTGTCTTTATTTTATCCAGGACTGGTTTGATCTCTAGATCTTGAATGATGTATCTGTTTGCGACGTAGTATGGTGCGTTGACTGCCTGTCTTATGCTAATATTGTGTTAAGCTTGGATCTTCTTTTTATTTGTTTTGCACGTTTGTCTCCAGGCGACAGAGGCGTATGTGTTGTACTCCCAAATATTTAGCTGACGTAGTCCAGGGGATTTCTTTTTCGTTAAAGTTGATGTTTTGGGTAGGTGTTCCTCTTCGTTTTTTGAAGAGCACTGCTTGCGATGTATCTGCATTTATTTTGGTTTTCCGTCTCAGGCACCAGTCTTCGATTTGGTCCACTTCTTGTTGCAGATATCTTTCAACTAACCTGGGGTTTATACTTCTTGCTGCTATTGCTGTGTCATCGGCAAAGAGTGACAGGTTTGTGTTGTACGTCTTTGGTACGTCGCTCGTATATATCGTGTAGAGGAGTGCGGCACTCCTGCTTCCATGTTGACGTATCTTGTGCTATGGTTTGCTGTCTTTACTCTTGCTTTTCGATTCTTAAGGAATGAGTCTAGTAGTTGTAGTAGGGGGACTGGATTATTTTTTTTTTGTTGGAGAAGGGGATGGCATTGGTTCAGGACCTTTTGCCACAGTTTGTTTTATTATTTCTTTTTTTGTTTTGTTTTTTTATTATTTTTAATTAAAATTGTTTCTGTATATTTATTGTTATATATCTATTTTAGCGTTTAATGTGAAATTGATCAGGCTATCAAAAATAAATTTGTCGGGTTGGGATAACAATGAAGGTATATTTACAGACAGTTGTAAATTAGTTTTATTTATAATTTCACTATATAAGAAGGAGATATGGTCAATGTTTTTGTAGCACTTCAAGTATATGTGATTTGTATCCCCTATGGTGTTGCATGTTACACAGTTAGGAGAGTTATAACGCCGAATTTAAATAAATGTGCTGGAAAACGACCATGATTAATCTTCAGACGTGAGATGATGGCAGATTTGTGTTTGTTGGAATCCCAACAATCAATATGTGGGATATTATTGGGTAACGTTGGGTGTATATTAAAATATTGGCTGTTTATATTTTTTGTATACTCCTCATATTGTTTTCTCCATTTCGTTCTGATCTCTTTCCGAAAAACGTTTAAAATATCTTTCCAGTTTAGCATTGATATTCTCATCCCTGAGTTACAGGCTTTCTTTGCAATAGTGTCCACTAATTCATTCCCCGTAATACCACAATGTGCTTTAGCCCAAACGAATGAAATTGGCGTGCTCATTAAATGTAACTGAAATATTAATTTTTTAATTAAACATAATAACACATTATTGAAATGTATCATTGCAGGACTGCGGAGAGCCTGTAGAACTGATCGGTAATCAGACACTATTACTACGTTAGGAGGTTTGTTTAAGATACACCATTCTAAAGCTTTTAATATTGCCGTTGCTTCTGCTGTAAAAACAGAACATAAATGTGAAATTTTATATGTCTCTGAATATTTATTGTTTGAAACAAGAAATGCACATCCTGTACTGGTATTATTTTTTAAGCCATCTGTAAAAATGATTGTTGAATTCTCTTCTAAGTTACTAAGTATGGATTTAAAAATTCTGTTAGACAAGGAGGGTGTGTCTGAATATGTTTGTAAAATTATGGTGGTTTTGGATATTAGACTGTCATAGCTCATATCATATAAAGGATATTTTTTATATTCTTGGATTTGATTTTTATATAAATCAGTATCAATAAAAGCATCTGCCAGTGGTGGAGAGTTTTTCTTTCCCCAATATTTATTTGTCTTTATTTATTTATCTTCCACTGAAATTAAAAATATTTTACGTAATAAAAATGTGTTAAATAACCTGTATTTGATAATTTGTTTTTTTGCACAAATAATTTCGGCGGACTGATAAAGGCGGTTCTTGCGACTCTGCTAAAATTGCCTGATTGGGCGATGATAACATAACATCTAGACAAATTTTTACAGCTCTATATTGTAAACGGTCAAGAATTAGTAAATTAGATTTACTTGTAGATCCATAAATAGTACACCCATAATCCATCAAAGACCGTATGTAAGACCTATAAAATGTTAGAGATATTTTGGGATCTGCGCCCCACTTTTTTTTGTAATGACACGCAGAGCGTTAATACCCTTTTCATATTTTTGCTTAAGTAGTCTGATATGACTGGTCCATAGTAATTTGTGATCGATTATCATACCAATGTATTTATATTCGGTAACTATAGGTATAGTTAAATCATCTATAGTGCAGTAATCTGCTGTTCTCAATCTGTGCCTTGTAAGACACATAACTGCAGTTTTTTCTTGTGATATACTAAAACCTGTGTCATTTGTCCAGACTTTCAAGCATGAAATTATATATTTCAAGTTTTTTACACACTGCTCATATGAATTTTGGATAGTATAAAGACAAAAATCATCAGCATATTGAATTATTTTTACGGTATCATCCATCATACTATGCAGATCCGCAGTGTAGATGTTAAATAACATGGGACTTAAAATTGATCCCTGAGGCAACCCGTTGAATACCGTTCGTGGTCCATGTAGCACATTTTTTTGATCACGTACATAAATTTTACGGTTTGAAAATAAATTTATAACATTAGCTGACACCCTTTTATTGATACCCATTTTATTAATTTTAGAATATAGTATACCCAAATCGACCATGTCATATGCACCTTTTGGATCAAGGAATAAACATAACATATATTTATTTTGTGAGAAACATATTTGTGCGTCCGATACTAAGTTAGTATCGATTGTACTATGACCTTTTCGAAATCCATACTAAGCTAACGGTAGAAGAGATTTACTCTCAATATAATGTTCTAAGGGGGACTGGATATCCTAACCCTTTCATCTTGTACAAGAGTTCTTCGTGCCATACTCTGTCGAATGCCTTGCTGACGTCCAGGAAAATAACACCAGTGTATTGGTCTCTATTGTAACCCTGACTGATGTATTCTACCAGCCTCAGCACTTGCAATTCGGTAGAGTGTTCGCTACGGAACCCGAATTGTTCGTCCAGGATGACGTTTAGTTGCTCTGTCGACTCCTGTAAACGAGTGTATCACTCTTTCGGCAACTTTACTCATAGCTGGCAATAGGCTAATCGGGCGGTAGTTTTGTGGAAACAGTGGGTCCTTCCCTGGTTTCTTGATCATTATTACATCAGCTTTTTTCCATTCACTTGGGAAATGTCTTAGCTTTAATATACAGTTTATTATGGTAGTTAGGTATACTACTGCCTTTGGGGGCAGTTTTTTCAGCAAGTCGTTGTTTATTCCTTCTCGTCCAGGTGCTTTTCTCTTTTTAAGTCTTTTTATTACTGCTAGTACCTCTGCTGGGGAGGCTGGATTGATGCGTTCTTCTGTTTCTTCGTGCCTTAGATTTCTAACGGTTCTTGTAACCTCTTCTTCGAAATCTAAGTCGTCGTCTTCGTGTCTATTTAGTTGACATTGTAGTTCCAGGTTTTCTAGGAGTGCTTCCCCTTTTTCTTCGGGGGTATGTACAAGTCTTCTTGCTCCATGTAGGGTGGGCATTGGTTGTTCGTTTCTTTGCAGTGCTCTTTTTAAGTCCCAGATTCCTTTTTGAGGTTCGATGTTTTCTAGGAAGTTAGTCCATTTGATGTATTGGTGTGCTCTGAGTGCGTCTTTAACTTGTTGAACGAGTTACAGGGATTGGTCCGATGATCTGTCCTACCTGGATTTGAATTTTTCCCAATTTGTTCTTTTAATTTCGTATTGATTGTCAATTTTCGCTCCCTCTCCAATAGTCAATAGTATTGGATTGTGGTCACTGTTTCCTTCGTTTAAGGTTCGTATTTCCATCGGGTATGTGGGATTGTCAATCAGCGCGAAGTCAATCACGCTTGGTTGTCATTGTGATGGGTACATGGTGGGGGCGTCTGGGCCTATTGCAGCGAGTCCTGGTCTGTCATCAATGAACCTTTCCAATCTAGAGCCTTTTTGGTTCCACGTGCGAGATTTCGCGTTAAAGTCTCCAATAAGGATGGTTTGTCCGTCTTCTGGGAGCAGGAGGTTTAAATCTTCATAATGAAGAGTATCGTTTGGCCTTAGGTAGACTAAGTTGATTTTGACCTCTCCATAGGTAGTTCTTACCACTATAAAAGTTGTCTCCATGGTCTTCAGTCCATCAGGGTTTACTACTCTGTAGTGATCAACAAGGGCGTCGCCAGCCTATGAATAAGGGGGGTGCAATGGAGGATAAAAAATATGAACGCCTGGTACAGTCGAGAGCATGAAGCGTTACACTTTGGAAGTCTTTACTCGATGACGATTGTAATAAGAACGGTTCTAATATCAATATCAATGCATAAAACTTCACAAGACCTCGACAGCACAATAACTAAATCAAACTTTTAAACCTGCGGGGATTCTTTTCGAAACTTTCAACCACTTAATCATTAAAATTATTTGGGTTTTTATTTATTATAGCTCTGTGTACACTCATCATGGCCAGACCATTAAGGCGATCTTCTGCCATGGTGCTTCTTAGCCATGTTTTTAGTCTTCTGAGGCTGCTAAAGGATCGCTCCACTGTACAGGTCGTGCATGGTAAAGCGATCAAAATTTTTAATGCTTTTTTCGTTTCGGGAAAGAAGGAATTTGTGTCTTTTAGGACATCAACAACTGTTAGATTTGTTAGATTAAGCCTATCGTGCCACAATTGCTGCCAAAGTTCGATTTCATTCTTTATGTTCGGTACATCATAAAACTGGGCAATAGATTCACAAGTTTGTTTCAGATTTTCATTTGTCATCTTTTGCATCTGCGCTGGATGTAACTTAGATAATGCGAATAATGGCGTGTTTTCTTCAGCAAAACGTACTTCAAGGAAGGTGATAAAGACCTCTTCCTGTATTCTGTAGGGCTTTCTGCTGGATGATTGCTTGACGTTGATTATGACGTTGTTTCCCCGTAATACGCGGCATTGATGTTGTAATGTCCTCCTCCAGTCCGACTTTCTCTACAACAACAGTAGCTGTAATTCTAAACGTCATTTCGAGTTAATGAAGACAAAGTTTTTTTCATACTTCTGAGAAGCGTAAAGTAATTATGAACATTTCGAGTTTTTATTGAAATAAAAAAAACCACTGCAAAAGGGCGTTATAATAAAATTGTAACTATACACATTCCGAGTTTTAATTAAAGAAAGAAGACATTAACGTACTACATAAACACGTTATAAAAAAATATAATCATACACAAGATGTTTATCGATGAGAAAAAATAACACAAAATCAAATCCAAAGTATAATCGACATTATTATCATTAATTTTCAGACTCCTCGTCTGAAAAAACTTCAAGTGTTGTATATGGAACAAGATCTTTGGCTTTCTTCGAGCTTGGTAAAGCGTTGAAAGAGCTTTTGTAAGCCTCAGGAATAATTTTCTTTCGGAGTAAATAAATCAAATCCTGCTTTTTCGCCTCTGAAATTGATATTCTATTGCTATATTTTTGTGTCAGGGTTTTGAACACGGGAGTTTTCTGACGTTTTTTGGTTTGCAGAACATTTAGTTCTAAGAATTCATTATCGGTCAATGAATATTTATATTGAATGATAAATGGCTTAGATTTATCAAATCTTAGCCATTTAATGTGGAGCCATTTGACTTGTTCCTTTAAGGTATTCAGTTTAGTATTTTGCATAACAACTAAAGCCAGGGCCTGTAGGTCATAGAAATCAGAAAAGCAAAGCTTATGGACCTGATAGGGACGAGGTTTTTTTATTGCCATTTCAATTAATATTCCCCATTCTTCTGTTGTGAAAATTTTTCGGTGTTTACGGGCTCTTTCAATGGTAGCGTGAATTGAATCTGCCTCAAGATAGAAATGGCCGGATTCCATAAATTTTAGATCTACAATTTGTAAGTGTTTGATTTTACTGACAGCGTACGACATTGCAGCAGCTACAAATTGGTTGCGGTTCTGCCCTCCGTAAGTATCTGAAAAGCTAGACACATGAGATACAGTCTGAGGGTAGGTTTTGTAAATAATTTAACAGGCATGTGCCAATTTCTGAAGCTCCCTTGGAGCCGTAAGTCTCATCCCAAAGGAAACAGTGGCCACTCTGATCAAAAGAATCGTATATTGTAAAATTGAAAATAGAAAGTTTTCTTTTGTAATAAATTTGACAATCAGCGGAGAAGGGAACAGATAGAATAGCTTCCAGATCGAAAGAAATAGCTCGAAAGCTGTTTTTTTATCCGCATCTTTCATTTCCATTGCTTCATGTTCTCTCTTTTTTTGTAGTTGCCAGCTTTCTTCCAAATCAGTTTTGTCTGTAGAACTATAATACAGATTGCATGAGGAACATTGATCCTTCTTAGGGATATGGAACGAAAGTTGTGGATCATAACTATTGAAAAATTTTCTGTAAACACTAATGGAAACCGGTGATATTTTTTCCTCTGTACAATAAATCTCAACATAAGAACGATACATAACAGAAATATTCAAATCAGTAGCTAAATACAATTTATTTGTATCACGTCGGCTGTAGTGGGATTCCATACGAGGAAAACTATCTATATTTTTTTTGACATGATTTTGTGAATCAATGGGTGTGATGTTAGCTGGAGTTTTTCCTTTTCGTCCATCGGTACCTATATAGGCGCCATTAACACCACGGTTTTTCAAAGCTAGGTCAATGACTTGAAAACTTAATGTTGCGCAAAAAAATTTCAGGCACACCCGCTCACTTTTACCTTCTTCAACATGTAGTGAATATACGCGTGATTTAGTCTTTGTGACTTGGCTTTCTGGGTTTCGTTTTCTGTGACGGCAGACGCCAGTTTCTGTAATCAATGAACATAAGAGTACTTTTTGACGATCACTGTCAGCAAGTCTCCAATATTCTTGATGCAAAACTTGCTGTCTCTGCAATGATACTTTATCAAAACATTTGAATCGGCACTTCGAACAATCAATGTATCGTGGTTTCTTTTCTGGCATACCGACATTTTTCTTGGTTTTATAACTCTTACCAGAAGCTCTCTTAATTTTCCGATAATTCGTTTTCCATGTATTGGTCTCCGCTAGTCTTTTTCGAGTTCTCTTCAGAACTTCAGGTACTAAAGTTTCACTGGATGTTGAAGCTACTGGAGGTATTTCGTTTAGGTTATTGTCACTTGTTGAACTGTTTTTTACGTCCTCCGAAGTCGATGAGCTTCTATCTTCTTTTTCATCAGTAGCTAATACCTCAATATTCTCTTTCTCAAGAGCATTCTGTAACAAACTGCTCTCGTCGATCATAGAATATTCGGTGTGTTCCATAACTTGTATATTGGATGTGACTGCGTCCAATATGAATGTTTGTTGAATATCAGGCAACTCAAAATACTCTTGAATTTCTTCGCAATGAACAGTAACACCACAGGAAGGATTTTTCTCAATCGGATCTTGAGCGGCATCTTTAAAAATTACGAAATATGTTAGTCATATAAGAGCGTGTTCTGATATTTTGAAACATACCAAACGGAATAATCAGGATTTAGGAGATTCAACGAATTGCTAACATTGGCGGACTTCTTGCCTATTTGCGATACATTCTGCGGATCTGAAAATGAAATCGAAGAGTAAACTACTCGTCACGTGAAAAGAATGAATACACCACTGGACTGTACGGGAAAAGATAAGTTTCTACTTTAAGTGTCAGTGATAATTTTATTGCAGTACCCAATTGACTAATATGAAACACACTGTACAGTACTAAACATGAAACTGACTGAATTTCAAATGAAAATATAGGCAAATATAGAACTAATTTGATTATACTTACCAGTTGCAACTTTTTCAGGAGCTGATGTTTCACTGTTTTGCTTTTTTGCGAGGTCGACCATCATTTTAGCAAGTGCAGACATAGTTGCAATGAAAAGGCTACTCTCATTAGCAATAAACACTATAAACTAAATACCTACTTGGACTAAATTTACCGAAAGGAAAGAAATATTACACTCCATGAGCTACTTCGAAGGTGTCTATCGTGAAACTGATGGAACCAAACTAAAACGTGGATCATGCAAATATTGCAAGTCCATGCAAGTTCTAAACAGCTGATTAATAAGTACGCAGCAGAAGTGTGCACATTCATGTTATGTCCGGACATACAACCTTTAAGCATGGAGCTACGAATATTGAATGCCCGCATGGAGTTACAAATATTGTATGTCCGGACTTACTATATTTGTGCTTCGAACAGATTTAAACTGCTCAAAATTATGACATACTATAAGTGTGCATAGGCATACCCTACTTACCTATGGATATACTATATTTTTACTTTGTCGATAACCGTTACTTCTCGTTATTCGGGACATACAATATTTGCACAGACTCTAGATCTGTCTTCCTACGTTCAGAATATCATTTCACCCTAATATTGACAAAAAGTGGACATACAATATCTGTGCTTTAAACCATCGATATTTTGTTTTTTTAAAGTTCAGAGAGAATCCATATCTTTGACTGAC
Organism: Agelastica alni; assembly: GCA_950111635.1. Classification (NCBI taxonomy): domain Eukaryota; kingdom Metazoa; phylum Arthropoda; class Insecta; order Coleoptera; family Chrysomelidae; genus Agelastica; species Agelastica alni. The sequence goes on along the minus strand of OX467718.1, from coordinate 34,601,871 downwards.
CTCAACCACCCGAGCCATCATCTCCTGAAGACTCTCAAGGCTGTTTGCAAACACTACCGTATCATCTGCATAGCATATGTTGTTTATATACTCTCCATTAATCTTGATCCCGCTGTTTGTATCTTCCAACGCCTCTTGAAAAACACATTCTAAGTATACATTAAAAAGTAAAGGCGACAGCACGCAGCCCTGTCGGACCCCTCGTTTTATTAGAATATCTTCCGACTCGTCTCCTTTAATGCGTACGGATGCTGTTTGGTACCAGTATAAATTAGAAATGATTCTTAAATCTTTTTTGCCTTGTTCAATCCCCTTTAGAATCTCAACGAGTTTGTTGTGTTGAACGTTATCAAATGCTTTTTGATAATCAATGAAACAGGCAAAGATATCACAGCTAACATCCCCGCATCGTTGGAAAACGACCTGAACACTAAATAATGCCACTCTAGTACCTAGCGCGTTTCGAAATCCAAATTGTGTGCGGCTTACATGTTCTTCGCATTGTTTAAAGTTTTTCCCATTTATTATTTTTAAGAAGAGTTTCAGAAGGTGGCTCATAAGACTGATGGCACGGTAATCATTGCAACGTTTGGTATGTGGTGTTTTTGGCAATAGTATAAAAGTCGATTTCAACCACATCTTTGGTATCACTCCAGTAAAGTATATGTTATTGAATACTTTTGTCAGCTGTTTAATGGCTTCCGCATCAAGTCACTTTAGAAACTCAGTGTACGTGCCATCCGGGCCAGGAGCCTTGCCGTCTTTTAGCTGAGATATAGCCTTCGTGACTTCGTCTATTGTCATTGGACTATCAGTAGAGATAAGATCTGGAGGACGTTCTGGCCTGTTATCCGTAAAAAGGTTCTCTATGTAAGTTTTATTGATTAGATTTAATAATGTAAGTAGATCACTTCTTAGTCTCATAATTATAGTTTCCAACTTGTAGATTCAATCTGTAGGCCACATGTCTCAGAAATCTATTCTGGACACTTTTAATGGAATTAATATGTACTTGATAGTGGGGAGACCATACTGTAGATGTCCTTTATATTGTCAACTCGTTTCATGGTTAATCCATGCACTTTACATTGGAAATTCAAGGAAGCTTTTGATTTTGTAAACGATATAATGAAGCATTTATCAAAATTGAGGGCTAGACCATTTGTAAGAGACCATTCATGTAATTTATTTATATCATGTTGGAGTCTTAAGCAGTCATTCAAAGCCTGTATAGGAATATAGATTTTTAAAACATCAGCGAATATTAAATAATTACAGTAATCAAAGCAAGATGATAGACCATTTACATAAAAATTGAATAGTAATGGTCCCAGATGAGACCCTTGTGGAACTCCTGACGTAACTTGTACTGGATTAGAAAGATGGTTCTTATCTTTAACATACTGAATTTTTCTAGTAAGGTAACTATTCAGCTAAGATAATAACCATGGTGGAAAATCAAGTATTTCCAACTCATAAATTAAAAACTCGTGATTCACGGTATCGAACGCTTTTGAGAAGTCTGCATAAACGGAATTATTCTGATTTCCAACTTCCAGAGCATGTAGAATATTATTCTGATACAGAAGCAAATTAGTCACAGTTAGTTTTCCTGTTTTAAACCCAATTTCAAAAATCGAAGAATACCTCTCTCTCTGTGATATTGGCTTAAAGTCATTACTAAGTTTTATATCACAAACTATTGCTTTATGGTGAAAGCTATTAGGCAGTAGTAAGTCTATAGCTTTAAAAAAATCAGATTATCATATTAAGAACAAAAAAATAAATCTAGGGAAACATTTTGTGGGTTGGGAAGATGATTTACTTGTTTCAAACCTAAAAAAGAGAAAAAATCATTATTAATTACAATGGGTCCCGCTGCTGCACAGTTAGCTAATAGTTCTTTTTCCTAAGGTTTGTTCCATGGCGCTAAAGGTAAATTAAAATCACCAAATATATAAAAAAAGATGATCTGGATAGTCTGCAGAGAGCTGCTCAACAGTTATGCAGTGTTGAAAATAGATATCATTGGAAAAACCAGGTGGTATGTAGATGGCACCAAACAAGAACTTTGATGTTCCAATAGTAATACCAACATATAGCTGCTCCACTAAATTGTCAAAAGGTGCTGACACCTGATAGACTAGATAACATTTTTTCACAAATAATATTAAGAGCAGTATCTAATATTCTTACGCTATTTTTAGCAAAAACACGGCAATTCCGTTCAACAATTCTTTCTAAAATTTTAAAAATCGTCATTTGTAACTCATAAATTTTCCATTTCTGACATAAAACACAAAATCTTAAAATGCTTTAGTAATTTAGTAAGAGTCGTTATTTTTTGAGTAAAACATTGAAATATCTCAAAACTGGTTGAGTTTAGGTATAGAGAAAGCTACAATATATAAAATAAAAAACTATTATAAAATACAAGGTGTTGTATGTGAAATAAACAAGTTATAATTGTTTTTAATTGTTAAAATTGAGTGGGACTTTTACAACGCTCTATATAAAAAATCAAATAAGTAGTTTAAGAGCAGAGACATTTTAATGAAGTTTTATAATTTGGTGTACCAAAAACTATTAACATTTTATACTTATAAATAGGTCATGGAACATTAAATTTATTTAAAATTTGATAAAAAATTTAGAATGAAAAATACCATCTTCTATTTAAAATAAGAAAACTGGCAATCTAATCAAAACTATTGGTGCAATATTTTTGTTGCTTGATTAGGTACTTTTTTTTTTTTTTTGTTTAAGAAAAATCATTATATATTTATGTTCATCTTAATAGTTATATGTTCTTGTTAGTGATAATTAAAATAAAAAGACAGTATTATAAAAAAAATAAAATTTTTAGCCCATTTTTTTACTTGTCAAAAGCTAAAAACTTATAGGGACAACCTGTATAGACCAAACAGTTGATGTCTTTAAAATCTTTGATTTTTCACCAAAATAAGACAGTAATACATTTACTGAATACTCATTCACCTTCTTGAAGTGGCTCCAATTTATGAATGTATCACATTATAATTCATATTTCTTCTTTAATCTCTTCGGTAAGAGATTCAAAGTTATAACTTCTGCACTTTCTACTTTATCAGGAGGTGTGTTTGATAGTTCACTGTCACTATTTTCCATTATTAACAAATTGGGTTTTCAAAAATAGGTAACACATAAATTAAATTTTTCCTCTCACAACCTTCGACTTTTACCGACTTGTCCATTCACCCTCGCCTTATAAATTTGTTTCGTCAATCTTTCTTCATCCATCCTTTTTACGTGTCCAAATCTTTATTTTTGTAACCACATCTTCTTTTACACCACAGCGTTCTCTTATCTCACTATTTTTTACTTTATCCAACCGAGTAACTCCGGCTTTATTTCTCAGACTACTCATCGCCGCAGCATTAATCCTATTCTCATGCTTTTTCTGCCAAACGCAACATTCACTATCATACATAAGTGTAGGAACCAACACACCTCTATGCACAGCCAGACGTGTCTTTTTTGACACTTTCTGGCTGTTCGTAAAGCTACACAGTGCCCCATTCATTTGTTTTCCTGCCAACACCCTTCGCTCAATGTCACGGTCATACTTTCCATCTCTTGTTAACTTTGAACCCAAGTACAGAAATTCATTTACTTGTTTCACTCTTTCTCTCTTAATCAGAACTTCACAGTTTGTCATGTTTTTTTTTCTTTCAAAAACCATTACTCTCGTTTTGCTTACATTTATTTTCATCCCTTTGATTCCATAGTATATATTTGAAAATTTTGCATTTTTCGGTCAATTTTATCAAAAACCTTTTCTAGACTACTTTGATTATTTGAAATACATGTTGAAATTATTTTTTAATAAAATGTAAGTACCTACATCAGTTTTTTCCAGAAAATATTATTTTCTGTAACAATTATTTTCCCCATCAAATATTTTAGTAGAATTTTATTTTTTATTTATTTACACTTATAGGTATCCATATTATTAAGTAAGCTTAATATATACTTAGCTAATAAAAAATATTGGGTTTTTTTTAAAGCAAAAAAATAAACTTATCACCTAATTGATTAAGATTAAGAAAAATAATTATTTACATTTTATGTTTGCTTTAAATAAATGTGAATTAATCACTCCTCCCTTATGCAGCGGCTTTCTATATGTGGCGTAATAAAGAAACCTTGCCTGTAGTAGTAGATTACCCAGTGAATATCAAAATATCGTTAACCCAGAAATTATTGAATTAAGTCAATTTGCAGTAATTTACAGAAAATAGATATAAATTATATTGCGGCTTTAATATTTTAATCTTAAAGATAAAATTTTTTTATTAAAAATTGAGCAATTTGTAAAAAGCAATATTTTTAAGTTTTGTTTTAACCTTAAAAAAATGCCAAATAAAAATCACGCAAAATATTAGCTTTTTCTAAAAAAATTGGTGGGTGTTTGGGTACCTATTTATGGATATTTTTTGCTTTGGAAAGGTAAACCTACTCATAAATTATAGTATTACTTACCAGGTATTTTTATTTTGGTATTTCCAAAGTAATTAAAAAAAAATTTTGCAGTATTTCATAACAAAGTCATTAAATGACAGAAAAATTGGTTTACTAAAAAGTTTTTTAAAATGGTTCTGCTTATTTTACTTTTTATATTTTTAAAGAAATGTTTTCTACTTAACATGATTTAATACAAAATTTTTCGTAATAATATAATTATGTTAATTGATAGATTATTAGTAACTCAACATTTTTTGTTAATTTACAGTTCCACTATCTAGTTTTTAAATAATTAATTTTCCAATACAGTTTAATGTTATTTAATTTTCATTTATGGTTTTATTTTAATTAATACCTATACAATTTTTAGACCAAATAAACATAAAAATGGGTTAAAAAATCAACAACATTTATTAAAATAAATTATTACAATAAACGATAAAGGAAATTTAATAATTTTTTATAATAAATATTTTGACAAAATGTTATTAAACATTAGTAGGTACCTTTTGCGTTTTAAAAACGTTTTAAATTATAAATATAAAAAAACATAAATATTTTTTCACATATAATAAATTATATTTATAATTTATGGTTAAAACTTTGAAATTATTTTCTTCTCACAAAAATTTAGTTAATTTTATTATTAAAATATTTTCGTAGCAATGCTAATAAAATACATGGAAAAATCTTACCAATTATAAATATTAATTAATTATCTCCGAAATAATTCTAGATACTATTTGTTTGCCGTGACAGACCCCTGAGGCAGTTCGTCATTAAGCTTCCTTGAGTAACTCGTTTTGCTATACAGTATAACTCGAAATACCCTGCCAGTAAGCATGTTATCGATAAGTAGTAGAGTTTGTTTGCATGGATTTGTTTGACAAAGTTTATAGAGTAGTCCATGTTTCCAAACAGTGTCGTAAGCTGCAGACAGATTCACGAACACGGCTGATGTCTTTAGGTTGTCTTAAAAGCCTTCTTCGATATGGGTCGTGAGTGACATGATCTGGTCTGTGCAGTTTATCTCTGGTCTAAAACCAGCTTGCTCGATGGGAACCCTCTCCAGTATTTTGCTCCCGATTCTGTTATAAAGAAATCGCTCAAGGAGCTTATAGATTGTGCTTAGCAGCGCTATTGGGCCGTAACTTTTCGGGTCATTATTCGGCTTTCCTGGTTTGAGGATAGCCATGATTCTAGACTTTTTCATTACACTCGGAGTAGTTTCCTTTTCCATGATATTCGTGAAAAATTACGCTAGTCACGTTTTTGTGTATTTACCACTGTTCAGGAGGAATTCTGGGTGGATTCCATCAAGCCCTGGTGCTTTTCACGCTTTCGTGTCCTTCAGAGCCGCTGACACTTCATCTGCAGTAAATGGTCGCAAAAACTCGGTTTGTTCCTGGCTGTTGGCTTTGAAGGCTTTAAGTTCCTATTTTATGCGAGTTGAGTGAGCTCTATCCCGTGGTGCTCTTAATGTGGACACAACGTGGGAAGAAATCCTGTCCGGATGTATTTCCGTGTCATTTTTTGACCACGCTTTCCTGCTAGATTTTTTGAAGAAAACACACAGCGCCACGTTTTCCAAAAAAGTAAAATCCTTAAACCATTCCATTACAATGTCCAGAAATACCCTTGAATCAAGTTCTTCCATCTCGATTTTGGGAGTCACGGTGTCTAATAATATGTGTTGGCATGACCATGTTGCTAACATCGCAAAATCAGCAAGCCAAAGGATAGGTTTTATGTAAAAAGCTAGAAAGTTTTTTAGTCCTAATTAACTGTTGACGACGAACAAGGCCCAAATCCGAACTCTACTGGAGTATTGCTCGCACATATGGGGTTCAGCACCAAGGAATTCTCTTCGTCTTCTAGATTCCATTCAGAAAAGGACCATTCGGTTGATAAACAGCTCAAATCTTACAGATACCCTTCACCCACTAGAACAAAGAAGAGAAGTTGCAGACCGGATATTTTCATGGCAGATGCTCCAGAGAAATAAAAACTCTTATACTACCACTGGCCACATTCGGCCGAAGAACTCGGCACGCTAATCAGTTTCACCCATTTACTCTCAAGATTGACACTACAAGGACCAATCTCCATTAGGAATCATTTTTTCTGATAGTGGCAGTGCGAGCCGTCCGCGGCCCACACGATGGGTCTTCCCTTTTTGCGACTATTTTCAATAAAAAAAAATTACAGTTACATGTCTATTATATAAAAAATGTATGTTAATTGTTTAAATTTGTAACTATTTTAAAATCATTTACGTTAACAAAAGACTTTTATAAATCTCTTAAACTTGCACAAGCTTCAGATAGGCTTAATAAATTCAAAATAAAAACAATATCAGGTTTCATATCCTCGAATTCACAATCAAAAGTAGATTAGTAGATAGTTTTTTATACCTCGTACTTGTTGTTGATGGTAAATACTGAACTTTTTTGTCAACATCCGACCGTTTTTCGATTTTAATCATGGTCGAACTTTTTAAAATTGCTTGGAAAGGTTTCCTTAAGGATTTGTTGAGAGAAAAATAATATAGGTATACTTATTACGATCGCCCCAAAATAAAAGTTATCATCATTCCATTCCATTTTACAAAACGTTACATAGGTTACCACTAGTCGATGTGACATTATCACATTTAAATATTCATAGTAATTAAAGAAACTACATTTTGAACTTAAAAACGAAATAATAAAATGCCTATTAAAAAAGTTACTTTTTAATAACGAAGATTCCTGCTATGTTATACTTAAAACCTCATTAAATTGTAGTAAATATTGGCTTCTATTCTTTGAAAATGTGATTCATATATTGCTATTCAAAATTTTGCAAATACATTTTTCTCTGAATTTGTTAACTTCTGTGAAAGAAAAATAGAATCACACTCTACCGAAATATTTTGGAATCTTATAACATGTAAGTGTAGGTACTGAATAAAGGTACTACTCTAGTGTTTTATTATGCTTTGATTCAAAAAAGGAAACATTAGCCAACTACACTTTTTTTAGCACAAATGGATTATTAAATTTAAAATATTTTGGCAGAGTTTAAAAGAAAGTCGTGTTGTAGCAAAATTTGTGTAATTTTTAATTAAAAATGAATTTATTCTTTGTGTTTTTGGACAAAATTTTTAAAACATGACTAAAATAAAGAAAAATGGGTCTTTTTGTTAACTTTAGTAAATAAATTTGAAATTCAGTAATATTAGTAAGCAGCATATTAACATTTGGTACTTATAGGTCATGAAACATTAAATTTATTTAAAATTTTATTAAAAATTCACAGATTAAATAAAAAATACCATGTTCTTTTTAAAATAAGGAAACTGGCAATCTAATCAAAAATATTTGTGCAATAATTTTGTTGTTTTTTGATCAGGTACATATTTTATTATTTTTAGTAACAAAAATCATTATATATTCATGTTTATCTTATAGACTTTTATAGACTTGGAAAAGGCCTATGACAGAGTGGTGAGGAGTGAATTGTGGTCTACATTGTCTATGTATGGGGTGAGTGGTAGTTTAATACGAGCACTGAAATCACTTTACGAGGATTCCACTGCTTGTGTCAGGATAAACGGAGCTTGCACGGACTGGTTTAACATCGAAAAAGGTGTGAGACAGGGATGTGTGACTTCGCCATGGCTGTTTAACTTATACATAGACAATTGTTTGAAAGATCTGAAAGAGAGTGCGTATGGATTAAAAATGAATGATTTGATCGTCAAATTCCTTCTTTACGCCGATGATCAAGTCATATTAGCGTTATCTGAAGAGGAGTTGCAGGTTAATAATGTTATGCATGATTCCCTGAAAATCAAAGGAATGAAAATAAATGTGAGCAAAACGAAAGTAATGGTTTTGAAAGAGAAGGAAGCATGACAAACTGTGGGGTTTCGATTGAGGAAGAAAGAGTGGAACAAGTTAATGAATTTATGCACTTGGGTTCAAAATTTACTAGAGATGGAAAGTATGACAGTGACATTGAGCGAAGGGTGTTGGCAGGAAAACAAATGAATGGGGCACTGGATAACTTTATGAATAGCCAGAAAGTATCAAAAAAGGCACGTCTGGTGGTGCATAGAGGTGTGTTGGTTCCTACACATATGTATGGTAGTGACTTTTGGGTTTGGCAGAAGAAGCATGAAAATAGGATTAATGCTGCGGAGATGAGTAGTCTGAGAAGTATAGCCGGAGTGACTCGGTTGGATAAAGTTAAGAATAGTGAGATAAGAAAAAGCTGTGGTGTAAAAGAAGATGTGGTCACAAAGATAGATAAAGGAATGCTTAGATGGTTTGGACACGTAGAAAGGATGGATGAAAGAAGATTGACGAAACAAATTTATAAGGCGAGTGTGAATGGGCAAATCGGTAGAGGTCGACCTCTGAGAACATATCTCGATCAGATCAACATTGTTTTGAAGAAAGGCCAGGTCAAGAGTACCAACAACCGAAGAGCATGTATGAGAGCACTGATGAAAGTAGAGGAAGCAAAAGATGTGTGTACGAACCGTAGCAAGTGGAAGGAAGTGGTCTTTGCCTACCCCTATGTGAAAAAGGCGTGACTTTATGTATATATGTATGTATCTTAATAGCTAATTGTTCTTGTTAGTATTAATTTAATATACTGAATAAAAAAAACAGTATTATGATGTTATTATAGTAAATTGTCTATTATGTAAAAAATTATGTTAATTTCTTAAAGTTATATATCTGTGTGAAAATGTATTACTGTTATCAGCTGCCTTTGCGACATAAATAAGTTTTTAGTCAATTTTTATTTTAAAAAACGAAACAAATGTGATATTACCTGATAACATAAATAAATGTTTTTGTTTGGCTTTACGTCTTAAGTTTTTTTCTCTCGTGTATCCATTTATATTTTAACATGTGAGCTTTTTTTATAGAAGCCTTACCAGAAGTATCATACCTTAACGGCTTTTCACCAGTATGAGTCATAAGATGAACCCTTGCATTAATTTTGTTTAAAAATCCTCTATTATATATTTGGACGTTGTGGTAGCAGGCTTGTGAAGGCTATCCGTCGTCGATACTACGTTTGAAGGAGGACTGCTAGTCGAAATCATATTACTTGCATAGTTCGCTAAGCTTGGAACCCAACTAGTTTGGATAGTTGTGTCAAAAAATGTAGAGTCTATAATAGCAGCTAGGTCGTCTATCCATGGACTTAGCGTATTCCGTTTGTATGTTTGTGGCAAAATCAACAATGGGAGGGCTATAGTTTTCATAATCCATGGCATTCAAGTGCTGCGTGTTGAGTAGCTCATCTAAGAGGGATGATTCTAGAAGTAGTATTTCAGACTAATTTGGTGCTTTAAATTCCCAACAGACATGGGTACCGTTATTTGGTGCCATCATTTAACTTTGCTTAATGTTTCAAATAATATATTTTAAAATAAAAAAATTCACATTAAATTCATATCAACTTTTAATATTTAGTCTTAATGATATAAAAATTTTTGACACTATTCTAAAAATGTTTGATCTTTCAAGACGTTTTTTAACTTAGTTAATAATAAATGAAAGTTGATTTAATTTTATCAGGAAAAGTAAATTTATAATATTAATACCTACTATTACGTATTTCAAATAACATTTTTTTAGTTTTAAGTGTATCAACTAGATTTTCTAAATTTATATGTTTTTTACTTTAAAGTTTTGGTATAGTACATGATACAATAAATTTATGCAAAATTCAAAGAATTCAAAGCTAAAACAAAAATACCATATTCTATTTTAAATAAGAATTTTTGTTGTTGGATTAGCTACATTCTTTTAATTAAAAAAAATGATTATATATTTTAGTAAATCTTGTTTGGTTAGCAGTTAATTTTTATTTCGTTATTAATTTGAACTAAAAAGAAAATTTTTTAAAAAAATTTAACATTCTAGCATTTCTTTTATCGACATAGCTAAAATCTTAAATTTTTCCTTGGAATTTTCCAAAATTTAAAATCGTATGTAATATTATTTTTAATGTCTATTATATAATATATTGGAGTTAACCATTCAAAGTTATTTATCTGTAAACAAATAAAATAAAAAAAACATTACATACAACAATAAAAAAATTTATTAAGAATAAAATACTCCAAAGGCACAAGACATGATAACGTTTTAAACAAAAATCAACACATAGCTTTTAGACAAGTGTTTAGTTGTCGAAAGTATAATTTAACTGATGGATTTAAAATAGTGTCATTAGAGTGGTAAGAAGTTAAAAACTTTTTTTATGATTAAGTATCTCTTTTTTATGCTATATTACTCTAACAATAGAAAGGGTATAGGATTGTGTACGAAATAGCTGAAATGATAAAAAATGAGTCGGTTTTTTTCTAATTTTATTATTTAACTAGACGTAGGTAGAAAGATATTGATGTCAACGGTTCCAGGATAATGGTTTACATTATAGCAACAATAACGGATAATTAAACGATCTATCTTACAATAATTTAACTAGATTTAAATAAAAAAATATTTCTGTTTACAAAATACTATGAATTTAAGTAGCGAAAAAAATGCAAAATTTCGTATTGATTTTAATATTTTGACGACTGAGTGAATTTTAAAGGAATTATTTTATTTAATATGATAACAAATAAGTCATACTGGTTTTTGGTTGTAAAAGTGAGCTTTTATTAACCAAACAAATTTTAAATGGTACTTTGTTTTGGTCGGTAGCTTACTTGTGCTTTTTTTAGGAAAATAAATATTTCGGGTTACTTGTACATACATACATATACTCAAGCCTTTTTCCCGTAGGGGTAGGCAAAGACCACTTTCTTTCACTTGCTACGGCTCTTACACACATGCTTTGCTTCCTCTACTTTTATCAGTGCTCTCCATACATGTTCGTCGGTTGTTGGTACTCTTGGCCTTGCCTTTTTTTAAAACAATGTTGATCTGATCGAGATATGTTCGCAGAGGCTTTCCTCTACTGACTTGTCCATTCACACTCGCCGTATGAATTTGTTTCATCAATCTCCCTTCATCCATCCTTTCTACAAGTCCAAACCATCTAAGCATTTCTTTATCTATTTTTGTAATCACATTTTCTTTTACACCACAGCGTTCTCTTATCTTACTATTTTTTACTTTATCTAGCCGAGTCACTCTGGCTATACTTTTTAGACTACTTATCTCCGCAGCATTAATCCTATTTTCATGCTTCTGCCAAACCCAATATTAACTACCATACATAGGTGTGGAAACCAACACACCTCTATTTACAGCCAGGCGTGCCTTTTTTGACACTTTATGGCTGTTCATAAAGCTATGCAGTGCCCTATTTATATGTTTTTCTGTCAATACCCTTCGCTTAATGTCACTGTCATACTTTCCATCTCTCGTAAACTTGACTATTAAAGTCTTTTTAATTTTATCCACAGTTTAAGAAAATTGCGTTTTTTGGCCCGAGGATTTAGTATTACTAATAAAGGGCGCTAGTTACGCTTGGTTGTGTTAAGTAGATAAAAGTAAATTTTTTTTTGGCCGATTTATGAGTAAAATAATAAAAAAAATTAAAAAGCGTTAAATTCTTTAAAAAAATTTACTCTTTTTTGATTTATGTAACACGATCGGTCACTAAAAGCTCTGATGAATCCGAAAGTGACATCAAGACTGGTATGAGAATGCCGAGAAGAACTTGGTGTCCTCTTAGAACAGAACAAAATATCTTTGATGTGGGTTTCAGAACACTGTGGGATCGAGGGTAATGAAAAAGCTGATGAAGTAGGAAGAACCCCCAGAATCTTAGATCCGAGGATGCATACGGTACTGGGTTAATCAAAAACAAAGAGAGTGGTGGAAAGAAGCCCTTTTAATGCACCACGGGAAAAACATTCACCAAAGAACTGACAAAACACAGAACCAAAGAACTACTGAAGGGTAGAAAAACCACATCACCAAGTTTAAATCTTTATAGACAAATATACAATGTGCGTCAAAAAATGTAATTTATTTTATCACAAAAAGAATGTTTGACAAAGATAAGGCCTTATTTGAAATATTTAAATTTATCAAATTTTAGAATCGAAATCTTTCTCTTTTAGAATCGTTGGTATATTGTTATCAAAATTCTTGTTATTAGTCATTAAAAAATAGTTAAATTAAGAATTTGCTGATAGTTAAGAAATTAATTAAAAAATTTTAATGTTCCCCAAAAAATACAATTCGACAATATACTTACAGTTATTTTCTTTAGAAAGAATGGTCAAAAAGATAATTTGTTTGCTTTCTTATTGACTGTTAGTTTACTAAGCATTTTTTAATTTACAAAAGATAATAACAGTAGCAGAAAATTAAAATAAAATATTCCACTTATTAAAAAGATAAATTTAAAAATTACTTGTTAAAATGGGCCTATGTATTTTAAATATGCTTTTTGGAAATGAAAAATTTAGAACTTCGACCTTGGCAGCAGTTACAACTGTTGTTTCATTTTATATCATATTTAAATAAAACATGGTGCATCTCCAAAACGAGCATCAGCAGGTTTTACTGTAAAATTTGCCGGGAAAATCCACGCGAATGTTTTGGGATACACTGTTAACCACCCTATTTAAATCTTTGTTATAAATGTTCGCATAAACTTGCTAATAATAAGATTATTCCGTGTAGAATTGATTATTGCGCATAAAAAATGCTTGCAATGACACAAATCATATTTTTGTTGGTTTAGTATTACTCTAAAAAGTTCTATTCCGTAACCAAAAACGTGATTCGTCTCGTTTTTTATGGACATTAGTTACATTAAAAGTTAGAAAAATGTATTTGGATACTTTAAAAGTGAATTAGCTTCAATACAGTTTAATGTTATTTAATTTTTATTTATGGTTTTATTTTAATTAATACCAATACAAATTTCTGACCAAACAATCATAAAAAGGGGTTAAAAAAATAATTTTAACGTTTAACACATTTATTAAAATAAATTATTACAATAAACGATTCTCATAAAAGGAAAGTTAATAATTTTTTATAATAAATATTTTGACAAAATGTTATTGGACATTAGAAAGTACCTATTGCGTTTTAAAACGTTTTAAATTATAAATCTACATTAATTTAACCAAAAACATAAAAAAAAATTTACATCTATAAAAAAAAATAATTACATACATTATATTTATTTATTATTTTTTTTTTTTTATTTAAGAAAGTCGCATCCACCCGAGGTGATTAGCGACGAAACATTCGGTAATTACAAAATTATATTTTATTCAAGAGTCCAATTATTTTTAGGTAGTCGATGATCCTGTTAAAGTTGCGATGGTCTCCTAATGCAGCTTTTAAGTTATCCGGTATTTTATAAAGTTTGCGTTCGTTGTAAAATTTTGGACAGTCTATAATAAAATGCTTAACTGATTGCTGCACTTTACATGTTTCGCACTGTGGAGGTACGCTACGAGCGACTAAAAAACCATGCGTAAGACTTGTATAACCGAGGCGTAATCTTGAGATGATCTGCGACTGGTTGAGAGGTACTTGATAGGGTGAATGTTACTTTTGATCTCTGCTAGTTTGGTGTTCGATAATTGCCACGCACTTTGCTAGGATTCCCGGAATTTTGTTTTTATATAGTGTTTGAGATCACTCGCGACATTTTCACAGACAACTTCGGCGTTTTCGTTATTTGGCGCGTCACGTGCACATTTGTCAGCTGCTTCATTTCCACTTATGCCTAAAAAGTTCTATTGCGTAACCAAAAACGTGATTCGTCTCGTTTTTTATGGACATTAGTTACATTAAAAGTTAAAAAAATGTATTTGGATACTTTAAAAGTGCATTAGCTTCAATACAGTTTAATGTTATTTAATTTTTATTTATGGTTTTATTTTAATTAATACCAATACAAATTTCTGAACAAACAATCATAAGAAGGGGTTAAAAAAATCATTTTAACGTTTAACACATTTATTAAACTAAATTATTACAATAAACGATTCTCATAGAAGAAAATTTAATAATTTTTTATAATAAATATTTTGACAAAATGTTATTAGACATTAGAAGGTACCTTTTGCGTTTTAAAACGTTTTAAATTATAAATCTAAATAAATTTAACCAAAAACATAAAAAAAATTTTACATCTAATTACATACACACATTATATTTATAATTTATGGTTTAACATAATTTTTTTTGTACAATACACAAATTTTTAAAATTAAATTTTTATAGGATATAAACTAAAGATATAAAAAATAAATATTTATTAGTAAAAATTAAATTATGGTTTACTTTTCCAAAAACTAACAATTTAAGGAAAATTAACTAATACGTATTTTATAATTTTTATAAATTAATAATTTTGATTACCTACATAACTAAATTATTGATTACTTTAAAAATAAAACACATTCTTCAATATTATTAACATTATTTGTACCTGTTATAAGCAGGTACTATTCTTCTCTATCTGTATCATTATTATCAGTTTCTTCACAATACGTACAGGTGATGAAAATAATAGTCGTCTCACAATGATTTGTATTGTCGTAGGAACACGGACGTGTCATTTTTCTATCACATTCGGGGCATGTTGAGTAGCACATTGTGAAAAAAATTTTTAGTTAAAGAGTTTCAAAGGAGAAAGTGGAGTGTTGCTCACTTGCGAGAGATGCTCGTTACAGAAAGGTTGCTTTAAAAATGCTCTCTGGTTTTGGATTCTCCCTTCTTACCTTCATCCTAAAGGCGCACATGCGCGATGGCTCTACATCCCTTTAGTAAACGCGTTAATAAATATTTCTCGTATATTCCACCGCTTTTATAAAAGCAGAACATACCGCCCACCTAAAATGTTAAAGCATGTTACAAGCAGTTTAATGGTGCCCTAATTATTATTATGCATAATTTTCACCATTAGATAACTTGTTTCAATCGAAGCAAAAACTATTTTAATTAATATAATATAGAAAAACGTTGGTACCGATAATTAATTTATATTTTTTCGAAAAAAAAATTTGTTACAAAAACTTCATACCAAAAAGCAGAATAAAAAAATTAATGAAATATTAATTTTAAAAAAAATGTGTCCATTGGCTCTTTTGCATTAATTGTAGGTATATGTTTAAATTTAATTTTTTTGTTTAAAGTTCACCATTCTACTAATTTTTTCCTACATTTTATTAGGTGATAGATATCAAGATATTATTTAAATTTGTTATTTGCCAATCCACAAAATATTTCTTATGATTATATGGTTTTGATATTTGTTAATTATTCTGATCAATGATTTAAAATAATTGGTTGAATTGACTTTGCTATTATTATTTTTAACATTTGCCGTATCTCCGGTAAAACTTAAGATTTAAAGGGTGATTGATAATTTTTTTTAAACGCGTTAAAATTTCTTAAATATGATTGCTTAAATTAAATGAAATCAAATAAAAAATTTATTTAAAAAACAATTTTGATTGATTTTTTTGTGTCTATATTTGATATAGAAGGTTATACCATTTATTTATTTTTGATGTTTTTTAACCATTTGCAATTTTTAGCCTTGATAAAAGAAAATAAATTTGTCAGAAGCTTGGCAAAGTAAAGAAAAGTTTTTCTTTTTGACTTGGACTGAATACCCGTTAAATTTTAAATAATTGTGATTAATAAAAACTGGTAAAATAAAAGCCTTATATGTTGTTTCTCTTTTCAGGTGAGATTGTGATTAATTAATGTTAAAGAATGTTTTGTTAGAGTGTTAAAACTAGTTTACGTAATAAAATAAAACTCTGCTCTTTTCAGAGCAACTCAATTTTGGTTATAATTTTACTGTTTACCATAATAGCTAAGGATAATAATAAATTAACACTTTATAAAACAACATTTCTACAGCTGGTTACCAGGAATAATGGAAAAGTTAAGATTGGAGTTCATGGTCAAAGCCAGTGAAGATTTGAACACAAATATTATTTGTGTAACAACAATCACGGATTTATATGGCCGGACCTTTGCAATCCCAGATAAGTTACAACCTGTAACCAATATGATAGAATGGTACAGATCCAAATTTTTCCAATAGTAAAGGCTACATTACAAAAACGGCATGAGAAACGACAGGTGTGGGTATCCATGGACCCGGAGAAAAAGGCGGTTTATTGTGATGAAGATGAAAATAAACAATTTATGAAATACCTATTAGAGGAACAAACAAAACCACAAACTTCTGCAACAGGAATTTTAGAAGAATCTTTAGCAAGAATAATGGAAAGCTTTGCTGGAATAAAGAAAGATTCATCAATACCTTTTAATATGGGGAAAATGATGAAAAATTTGTTATACAAAAGTTCAATACCAAGAAACACACCCCTATGCACAGCTAGACGTGCCTTTTTTGACACTTTCCGGCTGTTCATAAAGCTATGCAGTGCCCCATTCATTTGTTTTCATTCCAATACCCTTCGCTTAATGTCACTGTCTTACCTTCCATCTCTCGTAAACTTGACTATTAAAGTCTTTTTATTTTTTTCCACAGTTTAAGAAACTATGATTAATTAATCAAAAGATATTTTATTGTAATAGCAGGCTACATTTATTTATTTTATAAAAAAAATTCATCGAGTGTTTAAAGTTAGGTTCTAAAACCTGTATAATTAGTTCTGCTTAACTTGGACTGTTATTTAAATGGTTATTTTTGTAACATATCAATCGGGCATAGCATTAAAATGCAATTATCAATATAAAAGTGAAAAAGTTAATTCTTAATAACGAAGTTCGCTGCTTTGGAGGTATTAAAAACATCATTAATTGTGGTAAATATTGGCTTTTATTCTTTTAAAATGTAATTTATATATTGCCATTCAAAAAATTTTTTTTTAAATAGATTATTCTCTGAAATAAAAGAGTATTTTATATCTTACAGAACATTCTGGACTCTTTTAACAATTAAGTGTAGGTACTCAATTAAGATACTATTTCGGAGTTTTCTAATGCTTTGGTTTCAAATGGGGAAAAGTTTTTTTGCACGAATGGATAATTAAATTTAAAATATATTAGCAGAGCTCAAAAGAAAGTCATCTTTAAGCAAACATTTTGTAAGTTTTAATTTAAAATTAATTTATCTCTTGTGTTTTGAAGGAAAAAGTTATATTTAGGCCTAAAATTTGGTATTTTCTACTTATAAGATCCAGTAATAGTTCTTGGTAGCAAGATAATAATTTGTGGGAAGAAAGTTATTCCTAAGCTAAAATTTGTTGAATTATAAATAAAAATTAATTTATTTTATGTAATTTTAAATAAAATTAACAAAACATGGTGTACGTGTAGTGAAAGGTGTTTTTTTTGTATTTAATTTGAATTTTACTGTTAGTAGGTACAGTGCAACAGAAGTAGCTTGGCGGGCGAGAAATCACAAAATCTGCGCACAATGAAAACATTTGAATAACGATCCGATCGGCGACGACGAAATTTACAGTAATCGTGAGTTTCAAATACAATCGGAGGAAAAAGTTTCCGAAAGTAAAGTATATTTAGCCGAATATTCGTTATTTTAGGGGCTAGTCGCCCGCCTAGCTACGTCTGTTGCACTGTACTTGATGGCAATGTAATTCCAAAATGATTCATTAAAGGTAGGTCGTATAGGTTGTTTATTTTGTTTTAAATTTATTTTAATCTATTTAATCATTATGTATTGTTTAAAAAATAAATTTTCCTTTTAACATAATATTAATCTTAAATTTCTTATATACTCGACTATAAAGTCTTAAATTTCTTAAATTTTATGCAAATGTGAATGTGTACACTTACATTCCATTAAAATATTTTTTATATTATCTAACATTTCGAATTTATATGT
Organism: Agelastica alni; assembly: GCA_950111635.1. NCBI lineage: Eukaryota > Metazoa > Arthropoda > Insecta > Coleoptera > Chrysomelidae > Agelastica > Agelastica alni. The sequence goes on along the minus strand of OX467718.1, from coordinate 34,583,538 downwards.
ACAAAGAAAGAACTTAAATGTTTTAATTTAAAATTTAAGTTCCAGAAATCTAAATTTAAACTTTGTAAGTTTCCTCCCAACGTAAAATGGCAGAAAAACTAAAACGTCTTTCCAGCAAAGAAAAAATGTTTATCATTAAGTAAAAGGACTAAAAAATGTTTAACAATGTTTAGCCATAAAAGGACTAACTTTTACACAAGACAAGAAGGATACCAGAGAAGTATAATTGATTTCGTAATTGTGGATAGTATTGACACAGAACACTTCTTAGTAATGAGCCGAATAAGAGATTTCTTTAAGCGGTGGCGGCATCGTGTTCAGGAATCAAGTGTACTAGAGCGTATAAAAGTTGATAATTTGCAGGAAGAAGGTATAAAAGAGGAGTTCGTTAATAAATTGATCGAGAAATTTGACAGTTTAGATGAAGCATATGAGGTTGAAGAATTGTGGAAGCCATTCAAGGAATGAATCGAGGATATTGCTACTAAGTGTGTGGTGTAAGTAAAAGAAGAAAGGAGAAAATGTGCGTAGAGGTTCAAAAAGCAGTGTAAGAGAAGAAGAAAGCCTGGCTAGATTATCTGGCTACAAAAGCCAATCAAAAAACGCAAAAGGCAACGGTTAAGGATGTAAAAAAGGCAAAGAATGAGTATAAATGGTTAAAAGGTGTGGCAAAAAATAAGGATAGTGATAAAGATAAATTTGATAGAAGGTTATCTGACGATTTCCAAAACAGTATTAAACTCTCCTGGAAGTCCATAAGAACAGCCAGAGGTAAAAAAACTACCTCGCAATTGGAAAGAATCAGAAACCAAGATGGTAATATGGTAAAAGGAGAGGAATGCGTATTAAAGAGATGAAAGGAATACTTCGAAAGTTTATTTGAGAAAGAGGATACACAAGTACAGGCCCAATTCGAAGACATGAGTGAAAGTTGCAATGAAAGTGAAATTACTACGACAGAAATTGTGGAAGCGTTGAACAGTATGAAATTGGGTAAAGCTGCTGGGTACGACAGGATAACAGTTGAAATGCTGAAGGCTGGACAAAACGTGGTAGCTAGTCTACTGGACCGCCTTTTTAACCTTTGTTGGAAAAGTGGTAGTGTACCAGACGACTGGTGCAAGGCCGTTATCGTGCCGCTTTACAAGGGAAAAGGTTCGCAGCAGGACTGTAAGAACTACCGAGGTATTAGTTTACTCAGCATAGTCGGCAAACTGTATGCAAAGATATTGATCAAAAGAGTAACGAATGAAACTGAGAAGATGATATGGGATGTGCAAGCAGGATTTAGAAGAGGAAGGAGATGTATGGATCAGGTCTTTTCCTTACGAGGTATAGTCGAAAAATTCTTGGCTAGAAGTCAGAAGGTATATTGCGCTTTTATAGACTTGGAAAAGGCCTATGACAGAGTGGTGAGGAGTGAATTGTGGTCTACATTGTCTATGTATGGGGTGAGTGGTAGTTTAATACAAGCACTGAAATCACTTTACGAGGATTCCACTGCTTGTGTCAGGATAAACGGAGCTTGCACGGACTGGTTTAACATCGAAAAAGGTATGAGACAGGGATGTGTGGCTTCGCCATGGCTGTTTAACTTATACATAGACAATTGTTTAAAAGATCTGAAAGAGAGTGCGTATGGATTAAAAATGAATGATTTGATCGTCAAATGCCTTCTTTACGCCGATGATCAAGTCATATTAGCGTTATCTGAAGAGGAGTTGCAGGGGACGGTTAATGTTATGCATGGGGTCCTGAAAATCAAAGGGATGAAAATAAATGTGAGCAAAACGAAAGTACTGGTTTTTGAAAGAGAAGAAAGCATGACAAACTGTGGGGTTTCGATTGAGGGAGAAAGAGTGGAACAAGTTAATGAATTTGTGTACTTGGGTTCAAAATTTACTAGAAGTGGAAAGTATGACAGTGACATTGAGCGAAGGGTGTTGGCAGGAAAACAAATAAATGGGGCTCTGCATAGCTTTATGAATAGCCAGAAAGTGTCAAAAAAGACACGTCTGGCTGTGCATAGAGGTGTGTTGGTTCCTACACTTATGTATGGTATTGAATGTTGGGTTTGGCAGAAGAAGCATGAAAGTAGGATTAATGCTGAGGAGATGAGTAGTTTGAGAAGTATAGCCGGAGTGACTCGGTTGGATAAAGTTAAGAATAGTGAGATAAGAAAACGCTGTGGTGTAAAAGAAGATGTGGTCACAAAGATAGATAAAGGTTAATAAGAGTTAATAAGGTTAATAAGAGAAAAGTTAATAATTTTGTATACTTGGGTTAAAAGTTTACGAGAGATGACAGTGACAGTGACATTGAACGAAGGGTGTTGGCAGAAAAACAAATGAATGCGGTAATGCATAGCTTTATGAACAGCCAGAAAGTGTCAAAAAGGCACGTCTGGCTCTGCATAGAGGAGTGTTGGTTCCTACTATTATGTATGGTAGTGAATGTTGGGTTTGGCAGAGTAAACATAAAAATAGGATTATTGCTGCGGAGATGAGTAGTCTGAGAAGTATAGCTGGAGTGATTTGGTTCGATAAAGTAAAGAATAGTAAGATAAGTGAACGATAAAGGAATGCTTTGGTGGTTTGGACACGTAGAAAGGATGGATAGAGGAAGATTGACGAAACAAATTTATAAGGCGAGTGTGAATGGACAAGTGAGTAGAGGTCGACCTCGGAGAACATATCTCGATCAGATCAACATTGTTTTGAAGAAAGGCCAGGTCAAGAGTACCAAAAACCGACGAACATGTATGAGAGCACTGATGAAAGTAGAGGAAGCAAAAGATTTGTGTAAGAACCGTAGCAAATGGAAGGAAGTGGTCTCTGCCCATCCCTACGGGAAAAAGGCGTGACTGTATGTATGTATGTTATACCTACTATTACGTATTTTTAATTACATTTTTTTAGTTTTAATTGTACCTACTAGCTTTTCTAAACTCATGTTAAAAAAAATAATTATAATTATAATAATTATATTATCGACTTTCCAAAATTAGCTTCTTATATTTAAAAGCTATATAATTATTTCTGCGTAACAGACTATTACAGATACATTTTCATATTCTTTGTTCAACATTATAAATTTATGCGCACTTGCAAAAGTTTTTTAAACGAATTATTATTTTCACCTTTAGTCCTATTGATAAAAGCAAAAAAATCAAGAGATAATTCTGGTTTATAAAAAACTTGTAAGTTAGTATTTTACCCACACTTCGAACATATTAACGGTTTACATAATTTAAAAAAATATTTCATTTTTCAACTTAAATACGAATTACAACAATTGTTAGGTTATCCTAATTTTAAACACTGTTAAAAAACTAGTACCAACAAATTTCTGCGTACTAAGTCATCACATTTCCTATATTTCGTTCTATACACGGTGATTCATTAAGAATGTCCAATTTGCTAGTTGTCGAGATATCGAGTGTTTAAAGTGGATTTTGTTTTTCGGAATAATTTTTTGTTTTCACAATCTCTATTTGAAAATTGGGTTTTTTGGCACCAGGATTCTAGGACTCTAATTTAGCATAGCTAATAAAGAGCGCTAGTTACGCTAAAGTTACTAAAAAAATAAGAAGCGTTAAATTCTACAAAAAAATTTACGCTTTTTTGATTCATGTAACTCGATCGGTCATCGAATTATTTGCTTCTAAAAATTTCAATGAATTTTAATATAAAAATTTTTATTCTCTTAGTGTGCAGCAGTGTATTTTATATATTAGTCTTAAAATTAACAAAAAATATCCTGAATATATTCTTTACTAAGGCATATGAGGAGATCAGTTAAGACCTAAATAGTCGTACAAATGATTTTAGAAACTATGGTCTATCTATAAACTCCTACTGACTTCGTAAACGTGACTTTATTACATGTAGATAACGACAATTACAAAACTCTTGTATAAGACTCTTTACCAAAATGAGAAGACTCTAGCATGCGTGTGTCTCATTATTTGAATAGATTAGGATTGTTGAAATTGGAAATCAGGAGGGCGAATCATGCGTGTGTTCAATTTCACAATGGTATTTGGGGAATAAGCTTTATAATATAATATTTCTATTTTAAATTTAATCAGCTCTTTGTACCAACCCACAGGACTAACGCACGGATCAAAATATGTACAGACAGCCAGGCGTCACTAAAAGCTCTGATAAACCCGAAAGACTGGTATGGAAATGCCGAGAAGAACTCAGTGTCCTCTCAGAACACAACAAAATATCTTTGATCAAAAGTCTTGTTATTAGTCATTAAAAAATAGTTAAATTAAGTATTTGTTGATAGTTAAAAAAATCAATTAAGGAATTTTAATTTCCCCCAAAAAATACAATTCGACAATATACAGTTATTTTGTTTAGAAATAATGGTCAAAAAGATAATCTGTTTGCTTTCTTATTGACTGTTAGTTTTACTAAGCATTATTTAATTTACAAAAGATAACGACAGTAGCAGAAAATTGAAATAAAATATTCCACTTATTAAAAAGATAATTTTAAAAATTACTTGTTAAAATGGGCCATATGTTGTGTATATTTTAAATATGCTTTTTGGAAATGAAAAATTTAGAACTTGATAATACTCCAAATAAAAAGATGGGCAGCAGACGTGTTAAATTTTAAATAAAATTCTGGACGCAATTTTTTATGGACATTAGTTACATTAAAAGTTAATTAGCTTAAACATTTCTCAAAATTTGAAATTATATTATTATAAGATTTAAAAACAAAATTGTAATGTTTGAAAAATACATTATTGTGTAAATACGACACTACGAGCAAAATTAATGGTGTAAGTGCGACACTTGTTCCTCTATTTTAAATCACAGCGGATTTTTGCGTCATTTTTTGTAGGGTGAAAACCCTCATGGGCACTGGTCGCTTGGTTTCCATCCCGATCCAACAGTGCCAGACTTCTACTGGCTAAAACCAACCCTCGCTCTTCCTTGTACTTGGGAACATCTGACTGATATAACATGAAGTACAAGCGGCGTGGTTCCTATATCTTATATCACAGCATAACGTCACAGTCTTTTCGTTTTTAACGGAAAACTTAACTGCAGACAATCTGTTTAAGGGACAGAAACGGTGAAACATATGCGAGATACTAGACCGCAAAAGACAGACAATATTCGGGCTACCTAAATAAACCCCTGAAGAAAACAACAGCCAACCACTGTAGAACCTGTACAGATTGGTACAGGAGACTAGAGTTACGGAATGGGTGGTATGACAACAAACCGGAAGACGCAAAAATCCCAAGAGGCTGAGGTGTAGCTAGTGATAGGAACAGCATCCGAGGGAAAAAAGACTATCACGTTATCTGCAGTTGGGGCAACCCGGGACTCCAGTTCGAATTTGAGTCGTTTTTGATGCCAGTAAGTGCAGAGGTCATTTATTTATTTCTTTATCCTTTCGGTGTAGGTCTTTAAGATTTATGTCCTGTGGGAGCTTGTGTCACAAAGTAGTCCAGCTGTATGTCTGGAAATGAATTTACGCGTCTAGACATGCTTCTTATAAAAATTTGGATTAAATCTTGAGGAATTTGTTTCCATGTTGTGATAATTGCATTACCAAGTTCCCTCAGGTTTATCAATTAATCAAGCTGCCTATCCACTCAATGGATGTTGTCGACCACATGTTGGAATTGATCCCTGTCTCTGGATGTGCTTAAAAGTTTTTCTATCGTTCTTACCGGTCCACTGTTTTAAAATGTGACCAAGGTAAACCTTTTTTCGTTATTTAATAGTTGTTAACAATTCTCGGTTTGTATGGACTTTTCTTATCATTGGTTACCCTGTCTGTCCAAGGTACTCTTAATAGGCGTCGGTAAGTCCACATTTCGAAAGCCTCTACTTTATTGATCATATTTGCCTTCATAGTCCATGACCACTACGTACTAAAGTACTGACCAGACATAGCATTTTGGATATCGAATTCGAAGGGATATATTTAGATCCCGATTTCTAAGAATTTTTTATATCTTATGAACGCCGTACGTGCCATCTCAGTTCTACATCTAATATCTTTTTTCGAATTCCAGTCTGTGTGTTGCCAACTTTCCAGGTGTTTATACTGTGTTACCCTTTCTATATTATGATTATCAATCTGAATTTAAGCGTCTGCATATAATTCTTTTTTCCTGCTGACTTTCATAAATTTGGTCTTGTTGGCGTTTGTTTATTCCGTATTGGTTGCTACTGTCATTTAAACGGGTACACATCTGTTGGAGCTCTTTCATATCATTAGCAATAAGGACAGTGTCATCTGCATACCGGATGTTTACAATTGGTACTTCGTTCACTTTTACTCCCATTTCCTGATCTTCAAAAGTTTCAATAAATATTTCGGGTTTATGGGTGCAGGTATTTGACGCCGAATAAAATCCTTGCAGAGATATTGCAAGGAGCAAACCTCTCTCTCGTGGTTTGAGCCGGACTCGTTTACGACCATCTGAATGTTTTAGATTAATCTTAGTCTCAACTGTAAATAAAACTTTTTTCCAATTATCCACAGACCAGTTTTGATGATTTCGGGCTAAACGTAAGTTGGCAACTCTGTTCTCTATAGTAAGCAAGGGCTCAGTGGCTGGTCTCTTACTGTTATATCCAGCTTTATTTACCCTTTTTGTGTTTTATAAAAAATTGTGACATTGCGAACAGCTTTGAATTCATTTCTGATAACAGAACTACTGACAGTCATATTTTTCAAAGCGTATTGTCTAATAAAACGTTTATTTCGGTGTTGAGGTTTAGGTATTCTTGAATGAAATATTTCTATGACTGAGATATGAGAATGATCTTCAGCTTTTAGAACGAAAAGAATCTTATAAAAACATGACGTTTCGTTTATCAGAATATTTTAATAACTACTTGTCTATCTGACATCTCATTATATATTGAGTGTATGATTATTATCTAACTAATCAGGAAAATGTAAAAAGATAATCATGGATTTCAACACCTTCCCTCATCTTCTGATTTGATGGATTTTCTGATCCACGCCCATGTTCTTGCGAAGAGTTTGAAGTCTTGGCTTGAATAACGGTTTTGTCATAATATCAGCTATCTGAAATTCAGTTGAAACTTTTTCGACTTCGATCGACCCTTTTGTGACAAGTTCTCTAACAAAAAAATGTCTTGTTCTGATATGTTTCGTGCGACGGTGGTATTCAGGATTCTGTGCCAACCTGATTGCAGCCTCGTTATCAACCATCAATTGAGGTACACCTTTCAGCTCAATAATATCGGAGTAGAGACGAATTAGCCACAATAACTCTCTAGCTACTTCGCTTGCAGCAACAATTTCGGCTTCGGTTGTTTATATGGCAACTGATGTTTGCCTTTGACTCAGCCACGATATTGCTCCACCAGCATACAAACATACTACACCTGTAGTTGAACGCCCTGTAGTAATATCACCACCATGATCTGCATCGCTGAAACTCTATACAACCGTGCTTATAGTGAGGTTTATAAGTGATTCCATAGTTGGTGGTTCCTTTTAGGTAACGTAATATTCGTTTAACTCGGAGCCAATCAGAAGAAGTTGGATTTTCGAGAGTTCTTGATACAAATCCAACTGCATAAGCGATGTCGGGTCTAGTACCAGTCATAAGGTACATCAAAGCCCCTACCGCTTGTCTATATGGAAAATCTCTTTCTGAACTAGTTTCCCCTTCCTTCCCTGGTTGACTATGTTCATTTATTATTGGAGTGGAAACTGGATTACATTCTGCCATTCCAAAAAGTTCCAATACCTTTCTTGTATAGGTCTCTTGGTTTACTCGTATTGATCCATCTTCATGCCTCTCTATTTCCAAACCAAGGAAGTAAGAAGCTGGTTTGATTGTGATTTTAAACTCACTTTTCAAATTTCTCACAAAATCTTCTTTCAATGAGTCATTATTCGAGGCTAGAAGACCATCATCCACATAAAGTGCCAAAAGCATTATATCCTTCCCTTGTCTTTTAATGAAAAGACAGGGATCAGCATCACTTATCTGGAAATTTTGTTTATTCAAAAAATCTCCGAATCACTTGTTCCAGCATCTGGGGGCTTGCTTGAGACCATAAAGGCTACGCCTGAGGTGGCATACTCGATCCGAACCATCTCTAAATCCCTCTGGCTGTTTCATGAAGATATCTTCTTCTAATTTTCCATAAAGGAAAGCGGTTGAAACATCAAATTGAGTAAGAGACATATTTTCACTTGCTGCGATACTCAATAGTGCTCTAATTGTACCAGATTTTGCCACGGGACTGAATTTCTGGTCATAGTCTTCACCCTTTCTCTGGGAGAAACCTTTTATCACCAGCCTAGCCTTGTATCTATCTACTGAACCATCTGGATTTGTTTTGACTTTGAAACCCCACTTACAAGGGATCGCTTTCTTGCCATTTGGTAGTTTTTCCAAAATCCAAGTCTCGTTTTCTTCCAGTGATGTCATCTCATTTTTCATAGCTTCTAACCATTGTATCCGCTGTTCACTTCTTATTGCTTCTTCATAACTTAATGGTTTTTTAATTTCCAAAATATTCGTTGATACGTTCATAACAAACTCATCAAATCTAGCCGGTTTTCTGATTTCAGATCTGTCTCTCAATTGTCTACTTTCTACTTCAACTTCTAAATCAGCCTGACTGTTTTCTTGGACATTTCCTTCTTGGATTCCCCTCTTCACTTTCCTTGCTGTTGCTCCTTTTGTTCTCTTCAATCGAGTTATCGGTCTTTTCTCCTTCTGTCGAAGCCGGAAAGATAGGAAGTACATTCGATATATCAGAGTCAAATAGTTTTTCGTCGAAAATAACATCTCGAGTCTTATCAGTTTCTTGCTTTCTTTGCACCATATGCGATAGCCGTCATGGTTATCGTAACCAATTAATATACCTTTGACTGCCTTCTTGTCCATCTTCTTACAAGAAGATTTTGGAATATGAGCATAGCAAGTACTTCCTATTATTCTCATATGTTTCAAACTACATTTCTTGCCGAACCATACTTCATGAGGAGATTTGTCATCAATACTAGAAACACCTGACTAATTCAAAATATATGTTGCTGTATTTATCATTTCAGCCCATAAATATTGTGGTAAATCCTCCTGTGCATGCATTATCGACCTTGCAGTCTCAACAACGGTTCGATTATCTCTCTCAGAACATCCATTTTGTTGCGGCGTATAGGGCATCGTCAACCTTTGCCGAACTCCATTCTGTTGTAGGATGTCTTTCACTATCTTACTATCAAATTCACCACCGTTGTTGCTGAGAAGCTCCTTGACTACATGTCCTGCAGCTTTGGATTTAGATAACATCATTTTTAGCTTATCTGGTACCTCGGATTTCTCCTTGATGAAATGAATATAACGAAAACGACTGTAATCATCCTTGAATAGGACAAAATAACGATATCCCGATTGGGAATTTGCAAAAGGTCCACATACATCCGAATGTATTAGTTCACCTGGCATCGTTGCACGTTCTCTAGTACCAAATCTTAGTCTATGAGATTTGCCGTATATACAACCTTCACATAATTCACTGTCCAGTTTCACGTTTATTCCCAATTCACGTGATATAACAGATTTTATGTGTATTTTATTTTGATGAACAAGTCTTTCGTGATATAATTGCAACACATTGTCATTCGAAACTAAATTCACCTGCATTTCTGTATCTGGCTTTATATTTTTCAAAGACAGATTGAATAACCCACCATACTGGCTTCTAGTACCAACAAGTTTCACTTGTCCATCAATCATAAGGCAACATCTTTCAGTTTTCGAAATAAATTCACTCTTAGGGTGTTTGTCTTGTGCGGACAGAACAGAAAATAGATTTTTCTTTATAGTAGGAACATACCAAACATCGGTTAGCGTGAATTTCTCTGATTTGCCTTCATTTGATGCTTCTACGGTGATCGTGCCTTTTCCGATAGCCTCAATGGAATCTCCATTTGCTGTGATGACGGTGTGAGTTTTATCAAATGATTTGAATTCTCCAAAAAGATTGTTTCGGTTTGTGATATGATTAGTTGCACCGTTATCAACGAACCAATTATCTTGATTACAATCGACAGAAAATACACTACTGGTAACTGCCAGTAGAGTCATATTGACATTATTGCCTTGCCCTGTTGTTTCACCGCTTGTATTCTTCGGTTTTGGAGGTCTGCCGTCAGATTTCCACTTCATACAATGGCGAACTATATGTCCAGGTGCTTTGCAATAATTGTAAATAAAACCCTTTTTCTGCTTCGTTTTTTGTTTGTTTGTACTAGCTCTCTCCACGTTCAAAGCTTCTTGATTGTTTTCATTTTTGCTCAACAAAGCTTTCTCGTGAGCACACAACTGGTTTGTGAGATTACCAATTTTTTCTCAGCTTTCGCCATCAGCATCCAGCTCGATCTGAACGAAAAATACTCATCTGGTAAAGTGCCCAGAATCTTGCATATGAGTAGAATTTCTGGCAAATCACATTTACATGAACTATTTGCTGCTACTTTATCCTTGGCAATCTCAACTTGGAGTTCATTCCACAAATTCTTCAGTTTTGACGTATGAGTGGCAATGTCATCTCCATGCTGTCGCTTATAACTGAAGAACTGCTTACATAGGTCATAAGTCTTATCTTCCGCATTTCCATCATATAATTTATGAAGTTCTAGCCATACCTCACGATTGGAGTATGTGTTTTGATAGCAGGGGTTGTTTTTATTGGCTGATATTTTTGCTGCGTATGTTAAGGCCAGATTAAGTCGACGAAATTCGAGAGGTGGCTCTTCTGCTTCGACTAATAAACTTTCAACTGGGCTGGTACAAAATGCTTCCATAGCAATTCTTACGGCTGTATTCTGAATGATATCTAGAGATTTCAAATGAAATGCTGTCGCTGTTGAGTAAACAATGGATCCATAATCCAGCTTGGATCTGATTAATGCTCGATAAATCCGTAGCAAGGTGGTACTGTCAGCTCCCCATGTGTGATTAGCTAATACTTTCATCAGATTAAGGCCATTTTGACAGGATTTCTTGAGATTTCTGATGTGTGAGTCCCATTTCAGTTTCTTGTCGAAAGTACATACATACATACATAAAGTCACGCCTTTTTCCCATAGGGGTAGGCAGAGACCACTTCCTTCCACTTGCTACGGTTCGTACACACATCTTTTGCTTCCTCTACTTTCATCAGTGCTCTCATACATGCTCTTCGGTTGTTGGTACTCTTGACCTGGCCTTTCTTCAAAACAATGTTGATATGATCGAGATATGTTCACCGAGGTCGACCTCTACCGATTTGCCCATTCGCACTCGCCTTATAAATTTGTTTTGTCAATCCTCCTTCATCCATTCTTTCTACGTGTCCAAACCATCTAAACATTCCTTTATCTATCTTTGTGACCACATCTTCTTTTACACCACAGCGTTTTCTTATCTCACTATTCTTAACTTTATCCAACCGAGTCACTCCGGCTATACTTCTCAGACTACTCATCTCCGCAGCATTAATCCTATTTTCATGCTTCTTCTGCCAAACCCAACATTCACTACCATACATAAGTGTAGGAACCAACACTCCTCTATGCACCGCCAGACGGCTATTCATAAAGCTATGCAGTGCCCCATTAATTTGTTTTCCAGCCAACACCCTTCGCTCAATGTCACTGTCATACTTTCCATCTCTAGTAAATTTTGAACCCAAGTACACAAATTCATTAACTTGTTCCACTCTTTCTCCCTCAATCGAAACCCCACAGTTTGTCATGCTTTCTTCTCTTTCAAAAACCATTACTTTCGTTTTTCTCACATTTATTTTCATCCCTTTGATTTTCAGGGAATAATGCATAACATTAACCATCGCCTGCAACTCCTCTTCAGATAACGCTAATATGACTTGATCATCGGCGTAAAGAAGGCATTTGACGTTCAAATCATTTATTTTTTATCCATACGCACTCTCTTTTAGATCTTTTAAACAATTGTCTATGTATAAGTTAAACAGCCATGGCGAAGCCACACATCCCTGTCTCACACCTTTTTCGATGTTAAACCAGTCCGTGCAAGCTCCATTTATCCTGACACAAGCAGTGATTTCAGTGCTCGTATTAAACTACCACTTACCCCATACATAGACAATGTAAACCACAATTTACTCCTCACCACTCTGTCATAGGCCTTTTCCAAGTCTATAAAAGCGCAATAGACCTTCTGACTTCTAGCCAAGAATTTTTCGACTATACCTCGTAAGGAAAAGACCTGATCCATACATCTCCTTTCTCTTCTAAATCCTGCTTGCATATCCCATATAATCTTCTCATTCGTTACTCTTTTGATCAATATCTTTGCATACAGTTTGCCGACTATGCTGAGTAAACTAATACCTCGGTAGTTCTAACAGTCCTGCTGCGAACCTTTTCCCTTGTAAAGCGGCACGATAACGGCCTTGCACCAGTCGTCTGGTACACTACCACTTCTCCAACAAAGGTTAAAAAGGCGATCCAGTAGACTAGCTACCACGTTTTGTCCAGCCTTCAGCATTTCAACTGTTATCCTGTCGTACCCAGCAGCTTTACCCAATTTCATACTGTTCAACGCTTCCACAATTTCTGTCGTAGTAATTTCACTTTCATTGCAACTTTCACTCATGTCTTAAAATTGGGCCTGTACTTGTGTATCTTCTTTCTCAAATAAACTTTCGAAGTATTCCTTCTATCTCTTCAATACGCATTTCTCTTCTTTTACCATATTACCATCTTGGTTTCTGATTCTTTCCAATTGCGAGGTAGTATTTTTACCTCTGGCTGTTCTTATGGACTTCCAGAAAAGTTTAATATTGTTTTGGAAATCGTCAGATAACCTTCTATCAAATTCATCTTTATCACTTTCCTTCTTTTTTGTCACAACTTTTTTTGCCACACCTTTTAACCTTTTATACTCATTCTTTGCCTTGTTTACATCCTCAATCGTTGCCTTTTGTGTTCTTTGATTGGCTCTTGTAGCTAGCCAATCCAGCCAGGCTTTTTTACTTACTCGAAAGTAACACCAAGAAATTTAACTTCATCCACAAATTCCAATTGCTGGTGATTCAATTCTAAAAAGGGTGTAGCATCTACCGATTTCTTTGAGAAAACAACACATTTTGTTTTTGCAGTCGAGAATTTGAGTCCGGTCCGCTCTGACCTTTACTGAAGGTGGTCGAGTGCGTTCTGGAGCTGGCTGCGAATTGTTATCATGTTTCTTCCTGATGCATATAATACTAAATCGTCTGCATAGAGATTTCCCCTTACTGGCCTTTTAATGTCGTCCAAAATGTCGTTCATCGCTACAAGAAAAAGCGTCACACTGAGGGCCGATCATTGAGGAGTGCCATTTTCTTGAGTTTTAGTTTCCGAAAATGTACCGTTGACTTTTACCGAGAAAAGTCTATTCCTCAAAAAATTGGATATGAAAGCAAGCATGTTCCCTTGAATTCGCCATTGGTTTAACTGATTAAGAACTTTGCGTCTCCAAACGGTATCGAAAGCTCGCTGTATATCGAAGAATATCGCGATAAGCTTTCCTTTATTTGCGAAAGCTTCATGTATATCTGATTGCAGATTTACCAGATTGTCTGTTGTTGATCGATGCTTATGAAATCCACTTGGGGAATGATCAGGTTATTTTGTTCAAGATAGTACTGTAACCGAGCGTTCAGTATTTTTTCAAGAAGTTTGCACATGGCACATGTTAAAGAGATGGGACGATAGGACTGTGAATCTGTATGTGATTTGTTAGGCTTTTTCAAAGGAATTACAATTGCATTTAACCATTGGGTAGGAAATTTTCGAGAACGATATATTTCATTGAATACAGCAAGTAGGTATTGCTTTCCTATTGTAGGGAGATTTACGAGAAAAACATAGGGAATGTCATCTGGCCCAGGAGTGGAATTATTAACTTTGGATAAAGCATCTTCAAATTCGTCAACTGTTATATTATAGTTCAAGGGGTTTTCCTCATCAGCCTCAATGTCTAGAGGATATGTCTCGATTGTTTCTTTCATCTGTAAAAAATTGGCATCGTAGTTCGAATTACTCGATTGTTGTTGAAACTTCATCATCACGTAGCGCTACAACCCTGGGTGGGTCTTGGCTGACTGTACAACTTTTTTCCAATTTGTTCGGTCTTCCATCCACCTAGGGTCAAATGGAATGTTCATTTTCCGGAGATCTGCTTGGATGTTATCTCTCCATCGCATTCTGGGACGTCCGAGCGGTCTCTTGCCTGTGGGAATCTCCTCCCATACCAGTTTTACAAGTCTTTCGTTATGCAGTCTGTGCACGTGGCCTGCCCATCTTAGTCGCTGTGATTTAATTTCTTGGACAATATTGGTGTCGTTGTAGAGTGCTTTTAATTCGATATTGGTTCTGATCTTATACTGGTTTGTGGTGATGTCATGGTGAGGTCCGAAAATTTTTCGTATTTTTCGTTCAAAGCGTCTAAGCTTTTCTTCGTTTGCTTTGGTCATGGTCCACGTTTCGCATCCGTATGTTATTACAGGTCTGACGATGGATTTATAGATTTTGATCTTTGAACTTCTTGTGATTTTTTGATTTTATGAGCTTATTCAGTGCAAATAGACAGCGGTTTGCAGATTGGATTCTGTCTTTTATTTCTTCGGTAACATCGTTGTCCGCTGTGATTACGGCCCCCAGATACTTAAAACGTTGTACTCTTTCGAAATTAAAGGTGTTGATCGTCATATTTTGTCCTATTCTGTCTCTTCGTGTCGTTTTATTTATACACATATATTAAGTCTTCTCTTCATTAATCTTCAGTCCTACTTCACTTGTTGCTCCTTCCACCTTGTTGAAAATGTCTTTCGTGGATAGAATGGAGTCTCCAACGAGATCTATGTCATCTGCATATGCGAGTAACAGCTTGGGACCTTGAGCCGATAGCAATTCTGTTTTTATTTCGGCCGACCTCATGGCTTTCTCTAATACAAGGTTAAATAGTAGTGGAGATAACGCATCACCCTGTTTAAGTCCACTGTTGATTTCAAAGCTGCCAGACAGTTTATTATTTACACGTAATTTAGATATTCCACCCTCCATACAGACTTTGGTCATCCGAATGAGTTTCTTTGGTATTGAGAACTCCGCCATGGCATTCCATACTTGGCTTCTTTCTACGCTATCATATGCCTGTCGAAAGTCTATGAAAAGATTGTGTATGGGTCTGTTATACTCCCATCCCTTTTCTAGAAGTTGTCTCAGCGTGAATAGTTGATCTATTGTTGATCTGTTTGCCCTAAACCCGGCTTGATATTTGACTAGGACATTTTCAGCATAAGGGATTAGTCTACTAAGAATGATGTTTGAGAGGGTTTTATATGCCGTGTTTAGGAGTGAGATTCCTCTATAATTCGCGCATTTTGTTTTGTCCTCTTTTTTGTGGATGGGCACTATTATGTTTTCCTTCCATCGTGCTGGTATCCTTTCTTCTAACCATATGTGCGTTATTAGCTGGTGGATTTGGCGATGTAGTGCGTCTCCCCCATATTTCAGAAGTTCTGCTGGTATCTCGTCCGTACCCGGCGCTTTGTGATTTTTCAGCTTATTTAAGGCCTTTTGGGTTTCTTCAAAGGAAGGATTTTTGACGGGCATGTCCGCTGTAATATAGATCTCTTCACAATTCTTCCTGTATGATGTTTTGAAGGTCTCTAAAATACTTTTTCCATTCTTCAGTTATTTCTTTACCGTCGATTATCATGCGGCCTTGGTTGTCTCTCAGTGTGTGGATGGAATTGGCTCTATGCCCTCTTTTCTCAGAGGAAATTGCTTTGTAGAATTCTCTGGAGCCTGGTTTGGGCCGGTCTCTCTCCATAGTTTCATATTTTTGTTGTTCGTAGTTTCTTTTCTTTGTGCGTATTATTTTTCTTGTTTCTTTTCGACAGTCGTCATATTCCTTTTTACTTTGGTCTGTTTGCAGTTGTAACCAAGTCTTTCTTACTGTTTGTCTTTTTTCCAGTTGTTTCCGACATTCCTCGTCATACCATGTTTTTGCCCTCTTCTGCTTACTCCTTCCAAAGATCTTGTCAGCTGTCTTGGTTATTATTTCGGCAGTCGCTTCCCATAGCTTTTCTATATCATTGTCTTCTCTTTCAGAGTTCAAGGTTTGTTCAAGTTGTTCTCTATAGTTTTGTTGTTTCTCTGCATTGTTTATTTCGTCCATGTTCCATTATGGGTTTATTGTTGTTTTGTTGTATTTGTGGCTAGATATTCTGGACTTGACTTTTGCTCTGACTAACTAATGATCTGTGTCTCCGTCTATTCCTCTCAGGCTTCTTACGTCTATAATATTGTTACCATGACGGGCATCTACAATGATGTGGTCAATTTGGTTGCGTGTAATATGGTCGTTTGAGACCCAGGTTTGCTTATGGATATCTTTATGCGGAAACATGGTTGACTTTATTAGCATATTATTAGCTGCTGCAGTTTCTGTGAGTCTTAAGCCATTGTCGTTGGATATATTGTGTAGGCTGTGTTTACCTATTGTGGGGTATAGGCTAGGCTCTTTGCCTATTTTAGCATTAAAGTCCCCGCAGAGTATGCGCATATCCTGTTTGGGCATCGTATCTATCTCTCTTTCTAGGGCATCGTAGAAGTCATCCTTGATATCTTCATCCTTCTCTTCCGTTGGTGCATGCGCTGAGATAATCGAAATGTTGTATTGCTCTCCCTTCATTTGTATGTAGCATATCCTTTCATTTATAGGTTTAAAATTTAGTATATTCTGTACTAGGTTGTCTCTAATCACAAAACCCGTTCCAACTTCATGTCTTCCGTTTTTGTTACCGCTGAAGAAGATGGTGGATTTACTTGAAACTTGTCAGCTAACAAATTGGCAATTTTTTGATTATTTGTGATAGTAGTTCCATTTTTAACCAAAGATAAAATACCGGTATGACTTTTAGATCCTTTTATCCGGTTGATTTTTTGCCAGAGCGTGGAGTGATTCAAAGTTGAGACGTATTGTGCCCAGGAAGTACGTTTGCTTTGTTTAAGTATATACCTTTGACGAGCTCTGAGTCTATTGTGTTCCATCTTGTTCTCCATAGAGTGATGTCTCTTTAATTTATTGAAGGCCCTTTTGCTTTCTTTAGTTGCTTTTTGGCAGTCTTCATTCCACCACTGATTCGATTATAACTTTAGACAAATCCCTAACAAGCAGATTGATGTCTTGTACTGACGTCGGGAATACATTGGGTATTTTTGCCTCAATGAGCGTGCCATATCGTGTCCAGTCGTGGTAGTTAACGTTTTTTAATCGCCAGCTAGGGCGGAATGAAAGCGGCGTATCTTGTATATCAGCTCTAAGAACAATAGCTAAATGATCGCTGCCGTGCGGGTCTGATGAAATTGTCCAAGATAACTTGCTGGATAGGTTTGGATGACAAAGTGCCAGATCAAGAGCAGAATGATTTCCAGTTGCGGTATTTATTCTGGTTATTTCACCAGAGTTAAGGAGAACGAAGTTGCTGCCTCTCCGGTTGGTTGATGTACATCCCCATATTGTATTGTGGGCAATAAAATCACCCAAGATGACGTATGGCTTTGGTAATTGCTGAATCAGGTTTTCTATATCATTAGTATTGATCTCTCTATCTGGTGGAATGTAAATATTACAAATGCACATTTTTTGTGGGATTCTCAATAAGCTTCTAAGTCGGTTTGAAGTGGGACTTCCTTGGCCTCAAGAGAGTTTTTAGTATATATTGTTACCCCACCTGATGCCCGTAATTGATTATTCCTGATTTTGTGGACGGCGTCAAAGTGTATTCATATTGTACCAGCGATTTTCTGTGAAGTTGGTTTCCTGAAGACATATAACCGAGGGTTTTTCTACATTTAAGAGCATCTGTAACATCTCTAGATGGGGAAATACCCCATTTATATTCCATTGTAATATGAATGATGTTAAATTTAAAAGGGATTGAGAGATCTTAGAATGTTTCTAGTGATAAATCACTTTCGCTTCCGGACACTGAGCTGTTAGAACCAGTTTCAAGTTCTCTGTTGAGCTGTTTCAGTATTTTCTTTTTTAGTTTTGTGATTCTGGCCTTAATGCTACGTTCGGAAATGACTGGGTAGATCATAGTAAGTATACCAAGGAGCGAGTGAACTTCCCCAGTATACCTGCGGGCCACACTGAGGGGGTCCGGTGAACCAAAAGAATCCTCTAGAAAACTGACAATTTGAGTAAAATCTAGTGGAAGATTATACTACTCATCCTCAAAGAGCTGTTTGGCTGGTGCAATCAGGGATTCAAAGAACTTAATTTGTGTTTGTGACTGTATTGTTTTGATTTTTTCTGAATTTGAGCGATAGGAATAACAAAAAAAGGTTGCAGCTCTTCCGTTGGATTTTGAATCGGTGGACTAATCTCTGAATGGGACCGTTTATGCGAAGTGGTGTTTGTTAAAAGAGAAATTTCTTGGCTTTCTTGGGATGTATCTTCAGCTGGGTTCTCTCGAACAGTGTTGACCATAGGTTCCATAACAGTAACAGCTTCCTGACAGTTAGCAGCGATATGGCCATTTTCCTAACATTTGAAGCATGTAAGTTTGTCTTCAGAAATGAAGATACGGTAGGAGGTAGTATCATAGGATACGATAAATGATTCGGGGTAAGGGAAACTATTGTTGGGATCAGGTTGTATAAAGACTTGTCTGCGGAAACTTAATATGTGGCTAAATTCAGGTTGTGAAATTCCAATCCGGAGAAATGTTATAGGTGACATTAGAGTTAATCCAAGGTCTCTGAGGCTTTCTTCTATGACGCTGTGGGGGATTTTTGGACTCACATTGGAAAAGAATAATCGAGTAGATGGTGAGATTAAACGACGGGCTTTGAGGATTTGATGGTTCACTTGAATTTCTCCTCCTTCATTTAGATATTTATTCACAATTGTTTGACTTCATTCTCGACTCAGGTTCAAAGGTGGAGTCTGCCTTTACGCTAAGGCTAACCTTTCATGCCAGCGTGAAGAGAGTTTGGAACCGAAAGACTTTGATTTGATGTGGTTTAAGCTATCTGATACCAAAGTGACTAAGTTCCTCTGCTGCCTTTACCTATCACCTAATGAACCTTCATATAACAACCTCTTTGAGTTTTTATCACTCAAACTGGACTACATTCAGGAGAACCATCCAACAGCTGAAACCATAATCATGGGGGACTTTAATGTACATAACGCTGCCTGGCTCAAATTCTCTAACAAAACTGATGATGCAGGTCGTCAAGCTGAGGCCTTCGCCGTCACTCATGGTCTAGAACAACTGGTCGAGCTACCAACCCGCATCCCTGATGTCAACAACCAGGCTGCCAATACACTAGATCTTTTCCTCACCACCAATCCTGACCCGTATAGAATAGAAGTTTGTGCCCCACTTGGAAACTCTGATCACACCCTTATCTCCACAACATGCTCTTTCCATTTACCATCGAGCAGCACAATACCACCCCGTCTCATGTGGCATTACAATTCGGCCGACTGGGAGGGTCTTCGTATGTTTTTCTCAGCGTTTCCATGGAAGAGAGTTTGTTTCTCCTCAGTAGATCCAACACGATGTGCTGAGACAATTTCTGAAATCATCATGTTGGGGATGCAAACTTACATACCGAATACCGAAAGAAGAACATCATCCGATAAGACCTGGTTTAACAGAAACTGCTCTAGAGCTGTGGCTTCCAAACAGGCAGCATACCATCGATGGCAAAAAAATCCGGCACCTGAGACCAGAGCAGCATATGTTGAGGCTAGAGGCATATGCAAAGAAACAATAGAATGTTCAAAAGATGCTCATAATGCCAAAATAAGATCAAAGCTTGTTGAATGTCCTAACGGATCCCGTTCATTTTGGTCTTTCGCCAAAGCTGTGGGAAGAAACTTCACTTCCAGCTCTTTTCCTTCCCTAACCAATGAAGATGGAACACTAGCAACGACTGCCCAGGAAAAAGCCAATATCTTTGCGCACCTATTTGCTGGAAATTCCACTCTGGATTCTTCGGGAAAACAACCCTCGAACATTACCCCTATTGACAGTCACATGCCCGAGATCACCTTTCGCCAATGTACTATCAGAAAGATTTTGCTGGGTCTCAACACCAACAAAGCCTGTGGATCTGACGGAATCCCGCCGATTGTTCTCAAGAAATGTGCCCCCGAACTAACACCTGTTCTTTGCAAGTTGTTCAACCACTCTTACAATTTGGGAGTATTTCCGTCCAATTGGAAAATTGCAAGAGTACAGCCAGTCCCTAAAAAAGGCAAAAAGACCCTACCTAGCAACTACAGACCTATCGCACTGCTATCTATTATTTCAAAGGTCATGGAAAAAGCCATCAACATCGAGCTCATGAAATATCTGGAAGAATCAGGAATTATTAATGATAGGCAATATGGCTTCCGCCATCAGAGATCAACTGGTGACCTGCTCGCATACGTCTCACATATATGGCAGCTATCTATTGAAAAGTATGGAGAAACTTTAGCTGTGGCATTAGATATCTCCAAGGCGTTCGATCGAGTTTGGCACCAGGGACTCCTCGCCAAGCTTCCATCTTATGGCTTGCCCCCTCAGCTGTGTTCTCTGCTTGCTAGTTTTCTCTCAAACAGGTCTCTCCATGTAGTGGTCGATGGAGTTTCATCTGACACTCTACTCATAAATGCTGGTGTTCCGCAAGGATCCATTCTAGCACCAACACTATTTTTACTTCACATCAACGACCTATTGAAAGCAACTTCATGTCCCGTACACAGCTTTGCCGATGATAGTACCCTCCATACCGCTTTCTTTTCCAGGGCCCCTATATCAGCTCGTGAAACCAGAAATGAACGAGGAAGAAATGTTAACAATATAAATATGGACTTAGCAACAATTCTCGAATGGGGATCCAATAACTTGGTAGAATTCAATGCAAACAAAACACAAGCATGTCTTTTCTCTAGAAAAGCCGATCTCACTGTGCCTAACATAACTTTGTCAGGAGTAACCATACCACTGAAGTCATCCATATCGATGCTTGGTATTACTATCAGCAATAACCTTTCCTGAGAAAATCACGTGAGGTCCATTGCCAAAAGTGCATCCCAAAAACTTGGTTTTTTGTTTCGTGCCAAGAGCTATTTCACCTCCAGTCAGCTGCTTATGATCAATAAGGCACAGATCCGACCTGTACTGGAGTACTGTTCCCATATTTGGAGTGCAGCACCTAAACATATCCTGAAGCTACTGGATTCTGTCCAAAAAAGGGCAATTCGTCTCGTCAGTGATGCCTCGCTTACAAACTCGCTTACTTGTCTGGAACACCGTAGAAAAGTTGGCGATTTGTCTCTTTTTTATAGATATTTTCATGTGCGATGCTCTTCTGAAATATCAACAATCGTTCCTCCTTTGGCAGTCTTTTCAAGATTAACCCGTCAAGTTCAGTCTTCACACCCCTTCGTGGTCACTTTGGATACCTGCAGAACATCACTTTCCAAAGACTCATTCATCCAACGAATTGCGAGGCTTTGGAACTCATTGCCTAGGGAGGTGTTCCCCGAGGCATACAACCTCCAGAAATTTAAGAAGAACACCAACTCCTACCTTCTTTCCCTTGGTTCCCACGATGTTCTCTGAACATTACAGGATATCCCTTTTCGTGGGAACCAGAACATAAAAAAAAAACTTGAAAGATAGATGCAAACTCTATTGTTCGATATTTTGGATGAGAAGATGATATCTTTAGGTGGAACTTTGGTTCCAAGAGCGACGATATATTCCTGAATTTTGACTTCTTCGATGGCAGCGAATATGATGGCTTGTTTCTTTGATGGAAACTTGAATGTTTGTACTGCTGAGGAATAAGAATGAATTGGTGGATTCAATGTGTTTTCTTGATTTGGTTCATTTTGAGTACCCCTGTAGTCAGAAGTACTCGCCGCGTTGGTGTTATGCATGTTTGAATAGCTTTATCAATATAACCAACATCACTTCCTCCTAGTGCGACCCTGCTTGAAAAGTCTTTCGACTAATTATTGGCAACTGATAAAAAAGTCGAATCACTTACCGACAAAAACTGAACCATTTAGCAGTACACAGTTCTTTATTTTAAAAGTAAAATTATTCTTAACTTTTTGTAACTACAACACTCAGATACACGTCCGTTCACTATCACAGACAATATCGGACAAACGATATTTTTGTTTTTGTAATTTTGATTGTATTCCTTGAATAGTAGATATGGAAATGATAAAGTATTATTTTTTTATTATTACTGTCATTACTCGATATTACAGTTTTGATGTAATAACACACGTAACTTTGATATGGTGTTTTTTTTAATTTATTACTTGTTACGTAATAAAAATTAATTAAGAAAATTATACAAAGAAAATAAAAAATACAAGTTTTAAAAGCATCCTTATTAATTGGTAGCCGTTTTTATTACACAGGTGACTTATCTCTTAAATTACATTTTTTTTTAAATTTACTAAATTTTAACATAACTCAGTAGTTTTTTAAAGCATCCTTTAGTTGTTTCTTTTTATCAGTAGTATATTTTTGTTTTAAAATGTTAAATTAAGGATAAATACCTTAAGATGTGGAAAATTCACAATTACAGTAAACGTCGTAATAGAAATATACCGGCTGCCATTATAGAATAATTTAAAAAAAATGTTTTCTACCTAAGAATATTAGAAAAGGGACGACATTGTGTTTTCTACATACAATAGTAATATAAGATTAAGTACCTTAATCCAGGAAACGATAACGATTAAAATATTGACAATATTATTCGTGATATTATTTGTTTATTATTTCTTTATTTTTAATTTAAGATTTTTAAAATGGTCAATCTTTCATCTGGCATCCTTTTCACATGGTCTTTCCAGCACCTCTTGCGTGTTCTAGCCCATCTTACCATATCCTGTATTTCTAGATCTTCTCTGATATTCTGGCTTCTTATTCTATCCCTGAGGATAACGCCCTTGATGGTTCTTAGTATTTTCATTTCGTTCGTTCTCATTATTCTTTTCGTTGTTGATGTTTCAGCTCTGGTTTCTACGGTGTACGTTAAAATAGGTCTTACACATGTTTTGTAAATCATTAGCTTGCTTTTTTTTCTTATTATTTCATTTTGTCATATATCTCTCAGGTATTCGCTGACTCTTGCTGCTTTTATGGTTTGTGTTATAGAGAGGACTTTCTTAACCTCGCTAGTAAATTTTTTTTTCTTCATTTGCCATTATTTCACAACGAAAACCGTTATTTTGGTTATTATTTTTTCGTATTTAAATACGACGTGGATATTGTGTTTCCCAGTCGTCCTATTTTTGTGCTGTTTCTTTTTTTGTTTTTCCCTTCTTTTAAAAGAACAGAATGTTAACAAAATGCCAAATTAAATAAAATTTGTTCGTTTTTTGTTGCACATGTAAGCGTCGATCGAAAGCGACGGACGCAACGATTCCGGCTTGGTTCTGTCACTGGCAAACAAAGGAAAATTCAACGAGTCCTTCATGTCTACATCCGCTGTCCAACCCATGGCTAACGCCGCTACTGCCACCGACGCGTATTATCCACAACCTTCTTCGATGGACACAGCTGACCTAGTTCCCTTGACTCCTCCCGATTTAGAATCCATGGTGTCTCTATCGGGAAACGACGACGCCGACGACCACGTCCTGTCGCCGTGCAACTCAACCATGGAACTTTCCGACGACAAACCCAAGGAGGTTGCCAATGTCGCACCTCCTGCTGTGCATACTTCTCCTGCTGTACGCAATACTTCTGGTGCATTAAACAAGAGTGAAAGCGACAATAACGCCGATTCGTTGCCAGATTACGCGAAACCGAAAATAAATGCGAAAGGCAAAGTAAAGCCTGTGAAGTGCAAAAATTGCAGCTTCTTCACGGACACGAAATTAAAATTGTGGAATCACATAGAGATACACATTAAACCCGAAAAAATTCTCCGTTGTCAATATTGTCCGTTTATCACTGATTTGAAACACCACCTGGAGTTTCATTCACGCAATCACCAAGGCTCTAGACCGTTCAAATGCACGAAGTGCAATTATAACTGCGTGAACAAGTCGATGTTAATATCGCATTCGAACGTTTATCAGTACCGATGCAACGACTGCTCCTACGTCACCAAATACCATCATTCGTTGAAGCTGCATCTCAGAAAGTACAAACATGGCCAGGCCGTAGTGCTCAATTCTGACGGCACTCCGAATCCTCTGCCTGTCGTCGACGTCTACGGCACGCGACGAGGACCCAAATCCAAAGCGACCAACAAACCAAAACCGACCGTCGTAGAACCAGTTGTACCGGTCGCACCAACCGCACCGATTAATTCTCCAGAACTGCCGCCGATGATGGGATTTCCCTTTAATCAATTGGTCCCACCGATGGGGTCTCCTTTGGCCGCGATGAATTTTATCAATCTGTATTTTCTGCAACATTTGGAACGAATGATCAGAGTGAAAATTACTGCTCACCGCAATCGCCGATTATACCACCTCCGTCGAATTCATCATCGCCTGCTGACGACGAAGTTTTGGATTTGAGCAAACACGAACGTACCGACGACTACGACGGTACGACGACGACGATGTTTGATATTGTGGAAGCTGTGATAAATTATGATAATGATGTCGAACAAATTTTGCCCACCAACGAAACAAACGAAAATGTGAGCATCAAAAATGAAAAGATGGATAGAGAGCCCTTTGAATACAAATGTCAATATTGCGATATACAATTCGGCGAGTACCTTTTGTACAGTTTTCATATGGGCTATCACGGTTTCAATGATCCATTCGCTTGCAACAATTGTGGTGAGGTTTGTAAAGACAGTGTTTCCTTCAATTTGCACCTTGCACCTAACCCTCATAAGTAGTTTTGCGAAAGTAAAAAGAAAAAAAACATCGATCGTATGATTGCTTTTTTTCTAAATACACTTTTAAAATTATAAAATTGTCAAAATTTGTAAAAAAATTAGAAAAAAAAGAGAAATAAGAAAAAAGAGCTGATCCACTTCTCCAGTACATTCACGAAAAATTAAAAATTGGTTAATTTGAACTCGTATTTATTTGATTTAAATCGTTCAACGAAGGACATGACATCTCTCGTTTAACGATTTCATCTTTTTCTCGAATTTATGTAATGTAACAATTGTTTTATAAAATTTAATTTTTTTTTAATATTACAAAATAACAAATAGTAAAAAAAAACGATTCACTTTATGAGTAAATTGGCGTTAATTCAAACATCAACGTTTAACGAGATAAAATTTTCTCCCGGGATGTAATTTTAGTCTGTCGTTGACGAAAAGAGAGAGGGAAGTTGAAAATGTTTGTGCGATGTTTTTTTTAGGATTAAAATCCCGATCTAGTTACGATACGATGTTATGGGAAACATGCAATTTTATGCAAATTTTATAGAGTGCGTTAAGATATTTTTTGCAAGAGTCGTTATAAATAATTTTAAATTATGTGTTTTTTTTTAAATACGTCACGAGTATATAAATATATATATATATATATATATATATATATATATATATATATATATATATATATATATATATATATATATATATATATATATATATATATATATAGAAAATTTAAGATGCCACAGATGAAGCTCAAAAAATTTGGTGGAGATGTACGTGATTGGTTACATTTTTGGGGCTTATTTAAGAAATTCGATAAAGATTCTAGAATTGATAACGAAGATAAGTTCAAATATCTGATACAGTCCACAGAAACGTTTATAGAGCGAGAATAATTGTAGAAAGTTTTCCTCCTACCGCTAAAAACTATCCCAAAACAATTGAAGCTTTGAAAAGTCGTTTTGGAAGAGAAGAACTGCTGATAGAAATGTACATCATAGATTTATTGAACCTAGTAACAACTAATACATTATTTTTATCAATGTTGTATGATAATTTGGAAGGTCAGCTCAGAGCATTGGAGTTCCTTGGTGTTACAATTGATAAATGTTCGGCAATCATCTATCCGCTAGTGGAGTCATGTTTACCAGATGAAGTGATTTGAGTTTGGCAGAGATCTTCTATTATTACGGAAGCAAAATCGAAGGACAAGCTAGAGAGCCTAATGAATTTCATCAGATCCGAGGTAGAGTACGAAGAGAAGATTGCAATGGCTGTGTCAGGAATTGGATCGCTGTCTATAAAGGAACCCAAAAAAATGGCTTATAATAATAATAAGTAACTTATTATCGAAAAGGGTTGTTGTTTCATTTGTCTGAGACCTGGACATATCGTTAGAAAATGTAGATTACGTATTAGATACGATAATTGTCAAAGGAGACATTTTCCTATTATGTGGCTAAGTCACAATTACAGTGAAAATCAAAGTAATACTCAGTATCAAAACTTGCAACTGCCACATAGAATACTCTAGCCAGTCTCAGTAACTCACCTGGAGTTTTGTTACAAACATTTTTAGTTTCATTGAAGGGTAAAAATAATATAGAGCGTCAAGGTAGGGTGCCAATTGATACAGCTTTACAACGTTCTTAAATCTTTATTAAAACAGCAATTGAATTGGATTGTATGTATGTTAGTAAAGAAAAGGTAACTCATTCTCTTTTTGGTGGTCGAAATACTGGTGAGAGTTATCGAACGACATATATTATACATGTTAGCAATCTGAATAAAAATAATCATTGTTATTTCCGTATTGTGGACCAAGATACAATTTGTGGTGGAATTGTCGCACTAGATACAAATACTTGCAAAAGGGAGTTAATCAATGCTGGTATTGTTCTGAATAATGGGGCTGGACACTAATAGGTAAATATCAGGAAAATAGAAGAATAAATGACTTTAGTGCATCCATGTTATCATTGCTTGTAAGTGATATGAGTATACGAGATTTTTGGGAACTGAATGTATTGGGTATAAGTAAGATCCTTTCAATAGTAAATTCAAAGATGATATTGAACAGAAAGTATGGAACCATTTTAAAGAAACTGTGGATATCAAATCAGATGAAAGGTATATTGTTTAACTTCCTTGGATCGCAGGTCACCCTTCTCTTCCAACTAATTTTCAATTAGCTGTTCAAAGACTCGAATCCACGATCAAAAAACTTGGAAAAGATTATTTTTATTTTGAGTATGAGAATGTATTCCACGAATGGTCGTCTGAAGTTATAATTGAGAAACTTATATTTGATAATTGTGATACTAAGGGTCATTATCTACCACACAGACATGTGTTGAAACCTAGTAGTTCTACCACGAAGATAAGACCAATTTTCGATGCTTCAGATTACGGGAAGGGGTGTCTTTTTGTGGATAGTTGGTGTCGGAATTTTATTTGAAAATTTCTCCTGTGTAAAGCAACTCTGTGTCTAAAAGTCAGTTAAGAATTCCCAATTCCCCTTTTGTGAACGGAGCTTAACGAAGTGCCTTCTACGCGACGAAGCACGCGCCGGCTCAGAACAGTTGAAATCAGGTCTTGATGCAGTGAGCACGGCTCTCTCTCGAGCGTAGCGAAATGTAGTCTCAGTCCCTAAATGTTTTTTTTGTTAGTGCTCAACTCCCCTTAAAGTAAAAGTTACAGAACAAATAAGATTTATCTCCATTTTTATTCTTCCAAATGTCTACATGCCCTTTTGAGGCACATGTCAGAGAAGAGCTTATTTCTCTTCTCTAAAGTGCACCATTTGTTTTTCTTTTTGGTTCCGATATAAAAACCCGGCTACCAATTTACCTATGGGGATTAAATGTATCCTTAAATTCCTACGGTCAATTTACATATCGGATTAGTGGAGCAGGTAATCTTGGCAAAGAGTTTTCTACCGCCGCATTTTATTTCGTAAGTCAAAATTAGGATCAAAATTACACTTTAGGAAGCGTTAAAACAGTTTGCAAAATATTTCATTTTTTCTTATTTTTCCATTTTTACTTGCTGTATATTATGTTTTTACCTAATTTTTTATTTATCAAGTGCCCTCACCTGTAAAGCGTTGAAGATCGAGTATTAGATTTCCCTGACGCTAAGAGACTATTTTTTAAACATTCTTTAATGTAAAGTATTATGTCGACTCGTAAATCATTTTTGTAGCTATAAATTTAAAAGTAATACATGATTGCTTACACAAAGTCATAAAATGATATTAACTAACTACAGTACGTATGCATTTTTGAAGTGAAAACTTCTTTAGCCGCGTTGGGCATTTTTTGGTAGAAGAAAATCTATTATGTTCGTGTCACGGACATGCTCACGTCACCGATATGCTTATGACTGGCGCTCGCGCAGCGGCCGTGTGCTGTTCGCTTTAGACGCTTCTTAGATGAGTGAAATCTCGTGCGTTCGCGTCACCGACATGATTACAGCAGTATATTTGTAGCTATACAGCTGACGTATTGTGCAACATTAGTGCTGTGTATATCTTATAAGTGAAATTGAATGTATTTAGTAAAAAGTTCAATGTGTATATACTGTGCATTGTTTTTGTTTAATTAATATTTGAATTGTTTAATTGTAGAATCATTGTGCAGTACAATAGTGAGTACTTAAAAAATATACTTAATAAATAAACTAAAATATTTTGATTGAATTGTATTTATATTTTGTCATGATCTTGTACAGCCCCTGTAATATATTTGAATAATAAAATACCATATAAACATGCACATAATTGTTGCTCGGAGTGTTAATAGATGTGAAACCAGATTAATGTTAATAATTTTAATTCAAACAATATCAATTTTAAAGTTTGAATACTAAAAGTTCTAAGTTTTAACTTTTATCGGCAGTCTCTACAACTGCCAATTTTTTTTTAAATTAATTTACCATTAAATTTAAGAAAATTGTAAATTGCACAAAAACTATGTTATTTAGGTATAGGACACCCTTATTGTACATACCAATCGAAAGAGGATATTCTATTCGCTCCGATGACAACTTCCGCAGCGCTATAGGTGACGCTTTTGAGAACTTCATACCAAGTTTACGTCATTATTAAACATATTATGTCCGTATGTATTTACGAGTTTTTTAGGTTAGGTTAGTAGTAAGAGTAGATTGTAGATTGTAGGGGGGGTCGTGAAGGCGTTGCAACTCGACCTCGACCTATCTTTTGTGCATGACCTTTAATCTATTCGGGGCCCGGGATTCCGAGACTTCGAGCAAAGTTTATCAGTTTTCTGGGGGCTAAGTTTCTCACCGAAGAGCTTAAGGAAGGCCTTTTCCAGAAACTTAAGCCTCTTGCAGAAAATCGCTGGGCATTTGCAAAGCAAATGTTCTGAAGTTTCAGCGAAGTTCTCGCAGTAGCGGCAACTATCACTCTCTGTTTTGCCCATTTGTTTAATGGATACTTTAAAGGGCAGTGTCCAGTGAGACCACCACCACCAGTTTTAAGTCTTTCTGGTCCAACTCGAGAAGCTGTTTAGTTTTCCTTGGCGAAAGGTTACTAGTCTTTTCGCTTGTCTTTGTACTGGCACTTTATGCCAGTGAGATTTCATTTCATCTGTTTCCCAGCGTCGAACCTCTTCTTTCAAGTGGGCTTTGAAAAGTCCACAGAAGGGTTCTGGGCCGGAAAATGTTGTATTTGCCTCTTCTTTGGCAAGGCAATCTGCTTCTTTGTTGCCTTTAACTCTCTTGTGACCTTGAACTCACATCAGAGTAACCTAATTGTTCGCTGCCAGTTGTCTTAGGGACGAAATGAAAGAGTGTTTATTTAATTAATTTTTACGAAAGTGTATAAATAAATTGTGGATTTATCTAGTCCAAAAGATCTTTTAAAGTGCTGTGTAAAAAATTGTAAGAATACGACCAGGAATTGTAAATATGAATTTTAAATTATTCCATCAAATTACCCAAACTATCAACTTAAGGTTGATAAGCATAAATTGTGGTTAAAAGCATTAAAAAATTTTGAGTAAGTGCAAAACCTAAAAATAATATTTATTTAACTAATTTTTATGATATTAGGTAAAAAAATAAAATAACCTATAATATTTCTGTTTAAGTATATTATTTTAATAAAAATTTTTAGAACAGACATATCTGAATAAACAATTTATTTCATCTAATTCTGAATATCATGAACAGGCCCATTATTTTTTTTTTAAATTGAAATCATTAGTGATGAGTAATGGTTTTACAAAAGTTTCTTTTGTAATCTAACTAGTTAATGGTATACTCCAATTTTATTCTTTAGGTTAGGTTAGTCTTCGATTTACCAGTGTCTTTATTAATAAAATTAATTAGTGCATAAATATGCTTGCATTTCCCACAAGTTTGGGAGACGCATGTGCAAGTTCTTTGTATGACGTGTCTAGCTGCTTTTAACTAAAAGAATCATATTGTAATTAACGTGTTATTAAATCTAATATATAAAATTCTCGTGTCACAATGTTAGTTACCATACTCCTCCGAAACGGCTTGACCGATTTTGATGAAATTTTTTGTGCTTATCCGGTATCTATGAGAATCGGCCAACATCTATTTTTCATCCCCCTAAATGTTAGGGGTAGTCCACCCCTAAATTTTTTTTTTATTTTTTAGACAAAATTTTTAATTTCTATTTTTTTATGATACAACATACAAAAATACATACAATCCTCAATTTTCACCCTTCTACGATCAACCCTTATTTTTTAATAGCCATTTTAGTAATTTAATCATTTTTCCTCTCCGGTCGAAAACTGATCAATCGTCATTTAATTAGTTATCCCCGCCAGATGTCTACAGGTGTCACTTCTGACCCAGTAAACAGCACGGAGTAGGGATGAGAACGAAGCCGGTCTCCTTTCTTTCTCACTCCCTACACAGTTGTCGGCCATCATTATTGTTTATGCATCAAGTGTAGTAGTAACGTTGACAATTATTATTTTGATATCTCAGTGTAACTCTCATATTAACTTTTAATCATTCCTATTTTATCAATAATAATTAAATTATCAATTTTTAGTGTATTTTGCACGATTAGTTAATCAAGTGATTTTATAACCTCAAAAGTACTCAACACGTGACACGAGCTTCCAATAACAACGGATTTTGTGTTGTAAGTATACTTTTTTTTATTTATATCGAAAATGTTGTTGATCTTATAAAAATGTAATTTTAATTTAATTTTATTTAAAAAATTTAATTGAACAATTAAGATTTTCATAGTTTCCAAAAAATCAATCATTATGAATCTTTATTTTGAAATGTCAATGGAAATATTGGTTGCATGAAAAAATTATAAGAGACAATGTTTTCATAAAATTTAATTTTTTACTTTTGTTTAAAAAAAATTTCCATAAAACTTATATTTTTGTTATAATTTCATAAATTAAAATTAATCATTTCAAAACTGCGGCAAAAATTCTGGCCCTAATTATACTTTTAACATTTTTCATCATTAAATAATTTCATTAATTCTATTTATGTATGTTTTGTACGGTGAGCAATGCCAAGAAAACGCAAAGGGGCTGATTTGAGCCGCAGTACAAGTAAAGCTCGAAACTTGCGAAATAGCAGATCCGAAAGAACAGAAGAACAAATCCAGCAACAAAATACTGATGCACGTGTCAGAATGGCGCAATTGCATCAAGAAGAGCCAGAAGATACACGAGCTGAACGCAATGAAGTCAGAAGATTAGAACAACGACAATCACATTCTTACATACATACAATATACACATTCTAACATACATACATACTTACAATAAGTAAGCTATTTTTTGTCTACACTAGAAATTACTAGGAAATTTATATGGCAAAATAACGTTTGCCGGGTCAGCTAGTTTTCATTATAAAATATTATAATTTTACTTGCAACGCAACTTTGTATGGAGGATCTGTAACACTCGTCTGCTTAAAAACTTTACATCTTATTTTTATAAGTTGTAAATTGTGGTAAATTAATTCTTTTTTATTTATTAACAGGTATATATTACATTTCTAATGAAGAGCTCTGGAGAAAAACAAACCAGAATCCGACCGACACAGAGATACGGAAGCGCAAATAGGGATGGCTGGGTCACACCCTTAGAAAACCTAAAAATAATATAGCCCGAATGGCCCTGGAGTGGAATCCCCAAGGCAGCCGCGCTAGGGGCCGCCCAAAGACAACCTGGAGAAGATCGATATTAAGTGAAATACTAAAAATGAATAAATCATGGCAAGAAGTCAAAATACTTGCCAGAAATAGAGTCCGATGGGGAAACTTTGTTGGGGCCCTATGTTTCGCCATGGAATGATGGGAATATATTGATTAATATATTACATTATATAATATTTATTTTTGATTATTTCATGGCTGTAAGTATACAGTTATCAGAAGCAAACAAAAGCCCTGGTGGGCGTGTTCATGTCACTGTTGTTGTATTTTTGGTATCGATATATTTCATTTCATAACGAAAACCGACTATAGATAACATTTAGTTTTAACTGTCAACCCAATTAGTAAAGTTAGTTTCGTTTTTAAAATTCCAATAATTTTGTAAAGAAGGAAAATTAGATCTAGGTCAATTGTATGGATGTACCTACTATTAGGAAAGTTAAATAAATTGAAATAAATTAAAACACCGGCAAGTTAACAATAAATGTTTTAAATAACAGCTGTCAGCACTCATTATTGTATTATTCATAAAATCATTCGATTGTAGTATTTCGATTATAAGCGCCAACCCTAAAACTTTCAAATCTTGCATCGCGATTGGTCGTTTGCGATAACATTGAAAATAGTTGGCATATTTTCCACGGCTTTTGTTTGCTTCTGTGAACTATATACCTAAACATAATATGAAATAATACAAAAATTATAATCGAAATTAGAGTAATGATGAGAATGTTAAAAATTACTGTCGTTTGTTAACAAACGCTGTCTGTCACTCGATTGTAAGAGAGCATGCGCACTCCAATTTTGGCAATAACATTTTATATTTATTATTCTGTGTGTAAAAAACTATCAGTTGATATGAAATTCATTCGGTGAAGGTGACGAAAAAAAATTGATTAAAATTAATTCAAATAGCCATGAACAGTTTTCGATGGGCAAGCTATCACAGGCACGTTTGTAAATAAATGATATTTGATTAAACAATATGTCTCATCTGGTTATCAGATGGGTGAAGGTCGATCTCCCACAGGCTCTTAGACTACTAGAGCATACCGATCACTCCGACCAGTACAGTGCGAAACAATCTGCGCATGCTCCATGATGCGTTCCATACCATTTTTTACTAACAATAAGTAATTATTATTTTACATAATAAATATATTTTAACTCAACTCACACAACATAAATTTTGTCACTGGCAAAAAGAGCAACCCTTAGTGATCTCAAAAGTATCCATTTATAATTTTATTTGCACACTTTCAATTCCAATACAATAAAAAGAGTCATTACAATTTTAAATTACCTATTTCATGTTCATGTTTTTTAAAAAAAAAAATTTAATATTTTGTTTATTATTTTCTGCCTTCTGCATACAAATTTAAATTTAAAAAAAAAATCAGTTACCAAGAAAACCAATTTTTTTTATTAATTTATTGTAAAATATTTGATGAACAATTTTTTATATATTCATGTTTTATTAACTTGTATTGTTTTATTTAGATAATTTTAAATAAATTTATTTAATATTTTGTTTATTATTCTCTGAATATCTGAATTTAAAAAAAATTATTATTTATTTATTATTAGTTACCAAGATAACCAATTAATTTTTTTTAATAATTTATTGTAAAATGCTTTTGTATGATGACAAAGCTTTATATCCTACGAGAAAATATACTAAACTGAGTGTATACCACATGTCTTCATTAAAATATGTCGTCGCCTTATAATGATCAAGGGGGTTTAAAATATTTCAAATTTATTTTTGATTATTTTATTGCTGTAAGTATATACTCATATATAATATGAAATAATACAAAAATTATAATCGAAATTAGAGTAATGGTCAAAAGGTTCAAAATTACTGTCGATTGTATACAAACGCTGTCTCTGTCACTCGCATGTAAAAAGAGCAGTCCAATTTTGGCGACAACATTTCATTTTTATTATTATTTTTATTATTTTGTGTGTAAAAGGTACCGATCACTTCAACCAATCCAATACGACACAATCTGCGCATGCTCCATGATGCGACACAAACTGCGCTTGCTCCATGCTTGGTTTGGCTCCTTTCCCGCGTTTGTTCAGTGATTGTTATGCTGTGTCAATTACTTCTTACTTCTTATTGCAATATTATATTATAATTTGTAACTAGGTACTCTTCAAAATTTTTGTTTGTCTTCTTCTTCTGCTGCATATCCACCAATGGATGTTTGCGATCACATTACGCCACATATCTCTGTCTCTCATGGTATGTATTAGATCTCCTGCATTATTCAGTCCTGTCCAATGTTTGATATTGCGGAGCGATGACATCTTCTTCCAGCCGACACCACGCTTACCTTCTATATGTCCCTTTATTATTAACTGAAGTAATTGGTATCTTTTATTTCGTATGACATGTCCCAAATACGCTGTTTTTCTGCGTTTAATTGTTATCAATAATTCGCGGTCTTTTTTTACCATTCTGAGGATCTCTTCGTTCGTCTTTTTTGCTGTCCACGGAATTTTAAGGATTCTCCTATATATCCACATCTCGAAGGATTCTAGTTTGTTCATGGTGCTTACTTTCAACGTCCATCCCTCCATACCATATAGAAGTACTGCCCATACATAGCATTTCATGAATCTAATTCTAAGGTCCAGGTCCAGGTTTTTGTTTGTACTGTGTGCTTATATAGTTATTGCAGTTTGTTGTGATATCTTGATTGTGAACCAGTGCATAATTCAATTAATTTCCTGCTATAGACTAAATAGGAAGTTAATATGCCGAAAATCGTAGGAAGACCGAGGAAACGCAATAAAAAGTCCATGAGCTTGAGGCTCGCATAGCAGACACGCAGAAGGTAAGTAAAATTTGAAAAACATCTGCTCCTGAAGTTATGAACAAAAAAAAATACAGAATAGATACTTTTTGCATTCGTTTTGTTAGAGATTCAACAATTTTATAAAAGTGTAGAATCCGATGAAGTGAAGATTTTAAAACTGTGGCCACTGTGGTTAATAATTAAAGTAAAAAAATATAAACCTAAAACCACAATAAAAGGTACCTACATGTGATTTCAGCAATGATTTTAGTGCATAAGTATATATTTTCATATTTCGGAATTCAAAAAATATTCAATTTTTAAATTTAGTTATATAACTATTTGAAATAAAATCTCCATAAATCTCCTAAAAAATTATGGAAAACGCCTCAGATCCATAAAAGCAGATACCCAAATATATCTGAAAGGACGAAGGCTACTAATGAATTTGAAAATCAAAGCCCTTTCCAGAAGAGCAAAATCATCCATCTATGAACAAGCCAGAAGTAGCACTGCCAATGTCGATCTTCTACGATACGACCTGAGGAACGGTTTACACCATGTTTTTGGCGACCAGTTATTTGTTACCAGTGTGACCAGTTAATTGCCGAAAAAGTATATGCAATACCGTAGGTGACATCACAAATAGTGCAATAGCTGAATTAAAGTCCGCCACGATTTATAATCATATGAGTGGTAAGTTTGTTATAAAATTATTGTGATTATTCAGATCAGTTTACCAAGATCTGGTAAGGATAGTATTTCAGGTGCTTTGAATCTACTAGTAAGAAAAGCTCATCTTTTGATAGAAAATAAAAATAACAACCGAGCTGAGAGATTGATGAATATTGTATCCAGATGAAGGCAAAAGGTTGAATTTAATTCATAGAGAATCATATCAGAGGCGGGTTCACTTGTCAGGCCTACGTTACAATAAACAATTCAATTGGCACTATGACCCTTATAAAAATATCATGGGCCGTAGTAATGGAAAACATTTCAAAAAATTCATTGATTGAAACTCAAGAGTTGAAATGCCATGAGAGATTATTTCCAACTACAACTAACGCTAATAAAGTGCAAAAGAAGAAGTTAAAGAAAACCTCGAATGGTAAAAGTATCAATACGGATTATAGGCCCTGCGCTGAGCAAGAAATAATTTAATCCACATTGTTGGAGAAAGAAGTAAATGTCATTCTGGAGAGATTACAGGTGATTATATATTCTATGAAATATAAATAGTATCAATGTATCACTAGAATACAGTAGGTATTCCATTATTTTTAGTCTAAATATTATTATTAGTATTAAATTCAAAATCCATTGCAGATTACAAAATCGAAAAGAGACCGTATTCAAAGCGAATCAATCGGACAGTTCGGTAATCCAAGTTTCGAGAGCGAACGTAAGATACGATTGACAGCATCTATATTTGGTAAAGTAATAAAGCAAAGACCCTATACTCCATGCCACAATACGGTAAAGGAATTTTTGAAAACCAATCATTTCTGGTCCGAAGCAACAGACTAAGGTATAGCCAAGGAAAAGATTGCAATTGGAATATTCGAGCAACTGAAGAATTTGAAAATTCAAGTTTCTGGATTTTGGGTTGATGTTTAATACGGATTCTTGGGAGCGTCTTCTGGTGGTGAATAATCATTCCTATCACATAAAATGTATCAGCACTTATTACTTATATATTATCAGGTCTTTAAAACTTCTGGATGTGAAAATCAAAAGTTTTGGTATCTATAACTGTCTTATGAAACTATCATTCCAGGAATTGTCCTAAATGAAGATGCTATAGTTAAGGTTAAATGTATATATTCTGCTTCAAAATTAGAATTGAAAACTAAAACCATAGAAGAAGTGATTAACATTTTGGGGAGTAAAATATGTCTGGAAATATTTAATAACGAAATACGACTGAAACGGAACCACAACTATTTCTATTAAGTGAGTTTAAAATCCTTATCCAAACTTTTATGTAAATCCACGCGTCATCATAAAATAAAATTCCTGTTTTTGGATAAATAAAAACAAAAACCTGCTCGACCTCCCACATGCCTTGTGTGAACGATAACAGGATCATCGCTTAATATTTTTATATCAAAGATGTATTCTTTCTTTTAGGTTCAAGGACAACTCAACATAACCCAAAAATCAAAATGCTATTTTTTTGTTTACATTAATGATATTATTGATTTATTCGTGTAAGTTATAGAAAGAGATGCCAAGTTTTGGGAAGACAAAATGTGTCCAATTTTAATACAATTTTATAAGGAATGTATCATACCAGAAATTGTTATGGGAAAGGGCTAAAGATGTATGAATCCACCCTACATTCCAGAAACAATAGCTTCGCATGAAGCAAAAAGGAAGGAAAAATAGACGAGAAAAAAATCGACCCAAGTTGATATTAAAAACAAGGAAAATGTATGTATCTTGACCGGATTGTTAAAGAACGGTGAATTAGTTACCACCCATTTGATATTAATAAAACAGACAGGCACTTCAGATTTATGTACGGCATCTCTTGAAGAAGAAATTCTCGAATATCAACAGATAAATAATTTGAAAACTCTTAGATGGATAAATACTCACCCCACTCAAACGGCATTCCTCTCAAGTGTGGATCTCCATACTCATTGCTCTTATCAACTATTAATGCCTGAAGCAATCGCAATCGTTTGTGCACCGAATTAAAAACAAACTTAATATTTCAACCTAACTAAATGTGTTGTACAACTCATCAATATTTACAAGAAAACAGGTTTTCATCCACATCCCATTAATCCACAACTCTTCAAAGTTGCAGATCATGTGAGGATAGAAAATGATGCAACTTTGAATGTTATTGAC
Organism: Agelastica alni; assembly: GCA_950111635.1. NCBI lineage: Eukaryota > Metazoa > Arthropoda > Insecta > Coleoptera > Chrysomelidae > Agelastica > Agelastica alni. The sequence goes on along the minus strand of OX467718.1, from coordinate 34,545,730 downwards.
TGAACTTTGCAATATACTTTACTCGCCAATTATTAAAGAATGACCATTAAAATAAATGCAAAGTCGTCCCGAGAAGATCCGGCAACCTTGCAATTCTACTGTTCTGCTGACTAAAATTATATAGCGCCATCTCATAATCATGAAACGCAACGAGAAAATGTGCTGGACATTACCGCCATCTGTGAGCAATGGTCTGAACCACTAATTTCAAGATCCCTTCTCGCTTTTTCCGAGTTCCTGCAACCCATCCTTGATATATTTATGTCAATGGCGCTGTGTTTGTCAAAATTATGTGCCACGTTTGTTTTTAGCCAAACGACTGCATTTCACAAGCAAATATTTCAGTCACGGGTTACTAGATATCTAACCTCGGACGTGTGCATAATATTTTGTGAATCCAAAGCAACTAAATTCTCAATGTTTACATATTTTGATCATCTACAGCTTTCTTCTACAAACGAGTTTTAACTTCTGAATCAGCCAGTGAACTATTTCCAACTTTGGTATTACCAATGGTCCAATCCACTTTGCATTTGCACTTTATAGAAAGTTAGATATTTACCTGAAAGATAGCTCTGCATGAGTCGCATCGTGAATCCCCCCTCTTAACTACGTGTATTTATTGAAATGAAAAAAAAACTTGACAAGAGAGGCGATGTGCGTCAGCGTTGAAGTTCGTCGATAGACTGTTGGAGTTCATTGAGAGACTGCGACGGAGGCCGTTAAGAGACTGTGACGAAGGCCGTTGAGAGTCTGTTTCGGGGGCCGTTAAGAGACTGACTGTCGAAAACTGACTGACTGACTTAGTTGATGGAAACTGACTGGCTGACGAAAACTGACTGACTGGGTGTACCTTTGTCCATCCTTTAAAGTTGGGTTATGAGCTTGACCGTCGCTTTAATACCTGGATGTGCGAGTCTGTGTACGCTGTTAAAAACTGCTTGTCGAAACGGTAGCGTGATAAACGGCCGAGCTGTAGCTGTCAATACGTCGCATAGAACCTGGAATCTGGATGAGCTTAAGCTGCAAGTTGGACTCGTTTTCGTTGAAAGCCTGTCGTTTTTTCTGTAGGGATGTAATCCAGAGCAACGCTAATGCTTTCGATGCGAGATAAGGTATCTACGACGATGTTGTTTTTACCAGCGATGTGTCGAATATCCGTGGAAAATTGACCAATGAAATCCAGATGACGTGTTTGGCGTGGTGTTTATTTTTCTGGTTTTTTCTTGAATGCGAACGTGAGCGGTTTGTGGTCGGTGAGTATAAGTGAATGTTCGAGACTAGCATATGCTGAAAATGTTTTATTGCCAAGTATATGGCTAGAAGTTCGCGATCGAAAGCACTATACTTCCTTTCGGCTGGGCTGAGCTTTTTTGAGAAAAAACCGAGTGGTTCACACTCGTTTTCATTTTTCTGCTGGATCGCTGCGCCGACTGCTGTATCTGACGCGTCACACACGAGCATTAAGGTGGCACCGGCTTTTGGATACGCTAGAAGTGTGGCTTGCGTGGAATCCTTTTTCGTCTTTATGAAAGCTTCTTCAGCTGCTGGTGTCCAGTTGAGTGGAGCTTTACCTTTAACTTTGTCGTGCCGAAGTTCGTGAAGCGGGGCTTGCGTTTGCGCTGCGTTGGGTAAGCAAATTCTGTAGAAATTTACCATACCCAAAAACTGGCGATGTTCTTTGGCAGTTTCTTGTCGATGAACTTGTTTATGGCTTCTGATTTCTCTGGTAACGGAGAATTCCACTTGCTGACACCCTGTAACCCAGAAATGCTACTTCTGCTGCACCAAAGAAACACTTTGCTGGATTCGTGATGATGCCGTAATCTTGCAGTTTTTCGAAGATAATGCGCAGATGTTCAAGATGTGCTTCTTCGTTCTCTGATGCGATGAGGATGTCATCTAGTCAAACGTAATAGAAATCAATGCCGCGTAATACTTCGTCCATAAATCTCTGAAACGTTTGGGCTGCGTTTCGTCAACCGAAGCTCATGAATGGAAATTCGTTTAGTCCAAAAGGTGTATTAATTGCTGTTTTATGTTTGTCTTCTTCGGCCACCGGAATTTGATTATACGCCCTTACCAAATCCAGTTTCGAAAACACTCGTTTACCTCTAAGCGTTTGAGAAAAATTCTGGATGTGACGAACAGGGTACCGGTCGGGGATAGTGCGGGGCATTAAGTCCACGGTAATCACCGCACGTTCTGCCTAACTCGTCGTCTGGTTTCGGTACCAGGTACAGGATGATGGTCGTGCTGTGCCCCGGCTGACGAGTAAATCAAATTGTTTTTTGCTGCCTTAAGTCGTTCGACGTCGAGACGACGAGGTTTACTAGCTACTGGCTGCCCAGGAAAAGTAATGATGTGGTGCTTTGTGTTGTGCATTATCTGCGGCGCTCGTCATTCGGGTCTTGTGATGCTCGTAACAGCTGGTAATGCTTTGATTGCCCGGTTATCACTTTCACAGTTGGCGCAATGCACTAAAACAATCTACCTTTAGTAGTTAATTTGGTCTCGCGATCGATGAGCTTACCACCTTTCAAAACGACAAGTAAGCCAAAATTCGCGAGGAAATCTGCTCCGATAATCGGCTGTGTCACTTCAACGATTATGAACTTCCACGAGAAATTACGGCGTAAACCAAAGTTAGGTGTTATCAGCGTTGTACCGTAAGTCGCGATTGTAGAGCCGTTAGCAGCAGATAACTCGTATTCCGAGCGTTTTATCGGTCCGCGCATTAACGATCGTGGATATACACACACGTCCGCACCAGTGTCTATTAAAAAGTTTACGTTGTTCGTTTTATCGCTTACAAAAAGGCGGACGAATTTCGAGTCCCAAGCATCTGCCGCTATTATGTCTTACTAAGTTTACTTTCATTGCATCTTTCACTCATATCTCCGAATGGGGCCTGTACTACTGTGTATCCTCTTTCTCAAATAAACTTTCGAAGTATTCCTTCCATTTCTTTAATACGCATTCCTCTCCTTTTACCGTACTACCATCTTGGTTTCTGATTCTTTCCAGTTGCGAGGTAGTATTTTTACCTCTGACTATTATGAATCTTACCTTCTGGTAATTCTGAACACTCTGTAAAGACAAGTTTATTACTAAGTTATGGAATACATTTAACTAATACCCAACTATTTAGATGTTAAAGTAAATTTGGTGAATCCCGTGCAATAGCCTTGGATATATCTAAAGCCTTTGACCGCGTTTGGCACCAGGCATTGTTAAGTAAATTATCTGCCTACGGTCTCCCAACCAAACTGCGCCAATGGCTCTTAAGCTTCATGCAAGATCGCTCCTTACATGTGGCAATTGACGGTATTTCTTCTGATGCGTTTAAAACAAATGCCGGGGTCCCACAGGGTTCCATCCTGTCCCCCACCTTATTTCTTTTACACATCAACGACCTCTTGAAAACCACCACGAAACCCATTTACAGTTTCGCAGACGACAGCACACTTGTCTCAACTATCACAACCTATCGATTACTTTCGGTGAATGATACAAATAGACTCAGGCAGGAACAGGTTGATTCCATCAATAGAAATCTTTAAAGCAATCGTCGAGTGGAGAACCAACAATCTTGTTCAGTTCAACGCCCAAAAAACACAAAGTGCCACGTTTTCGAAGAAAGTGAATTCCTCAAATTATCCCATCACAATGTCCGGAAATACCCTTGAACCAAGTCCCTCCATCTCGATTTTGGGAGTCACGGTGTCCAATAATATGACTTGGCATGACTATGTTGCTAACATCGCAAAGTCGGCAAGCCAGAGGCTAGGTTTTCTGTGGAAAGCCAGAAAGTTTTTTACTCCTGATCAACTGTTGACGACGTACAAAGCTCAAATCCGACCTCTACTGAAGTATTGCTTGCACATTTGGGGTTCAGCATCAAGGCATTCTCTTCGTCTTCTAGATTCCATTCAGAAAAGAGCCATTCGCTTGATAAACAGCTCAACTCTCACAGATACCCTTCACCCTCTAGAACATAGAAGAAGAGTTGCAGACCAGTCATTGCTCTACAGCTATTTCCATGGCAGATGCTACAGAGAAATAAAAACTCTTGTACCACTATTGGCCACATTCGGCCGAAGAACTCGGCACGCTGATCAGTCTCACCCATTTACTCTCAAGATTGACACTACAAGGACCAATCTTCATCAAGAATCCTTCTTTTACAGGTTTGCTACGGAATGGAATAAGCTTCCAAAATCCTGCAACTTTTTAAAAAGCGTGTCCACAATCATTTCCTTTCTATAATCCCTTCCCCTTCTAATAGTCGCAGAGCGGGCCGTCCGCGGCCCACACGATAGGTCTACCCTTTTTGCGACTATTTTCATAAAAAAAAATTTGATAGATTAGTAGATAATGCCTTTTTTAAAACATCAAATTTTTTTAAGTAGACATAATTCAGAAAACTCAGTTTTTAAATTCCAATGGGGACATTGAAGAAATTAGTCGATTAATTTTGTTTGAAAATGCTGCAGTAAAGACGAGTTTAAGAGTTAAGAGGAATTTTCAAAACCGCTAATGATTAATTAAGATTTTGCAGCAAACATGAATAGCTACACCCCAATAAAAACGGGATGAGTTGATTCCTACCATGCAAAGACAATACAGAGCTATCATTATAAATAATCTAGAAGATCTTGGTTACCACTTTATATTATTTTGGAATAAAATAAAAAAGTTGGTTCTGATTTGAATAAACCATCCAATTAACTTGTTTTAATTTATTAACTGCATAAAGGTTATGTAGTTGAAAATTTTTAGCTTAGCAAAGAATATCTTTAAATGGTTTTTGTGTAGGTATGTATTTACAATCCCTTTCCATTTATTTGTTGATATATTATTTAGATGTATTTTATATTGTAGTAAAGTTATTATTCCTTGGAAATATTGTTAAATAAATTTAATAAGTACAGGCTTAAATAATTATTGTTAAACACCATCTAGAAATGGTTTTTTTACTCACAATAAAAAACATAACTCAATACCGATAAAGAAATTTTTATCGACAGTTATGGCTCCACGATTTGGACGACTCCTCCCTGAACGTTTGTTCGAACTACTGAAACCCCGCTATAGGCCAGAATTCTCGACCATTATTAATGTTCGCCATCCGTCCGATGACTGCCATCGTAAAAACAACGAAGAGAGACGATCTTTTGTCTTCTTTTTTTTGATGCCGGTTTTGTTTTGTTTTGATCATATATAATATTTATATAAAAATAAATGCTAAAGTTGGCGTAAAATTAATTTTTTTTAAAACTTTTTTTCGACAAAATGTTGTTTAATCGGTGTCCTCTTTTTTCATAATATTTCGGGGGCCAGGATTAAGGAGGATCGTAGCTTCGTAAAATTCTGGTAGTTGCGCGAGTCGAGCACCCTCCATTGCGACGCCTCGCCGGCCGTATCGTTAACAGAAATCATCAGTAAATGCATTTGTATTCAATATGATTTATTTACTTTATTTTAAAACATTTGTAATATAAACAAAAACATTTTGTATCTTGAAAATAAAAAACTGATAAATATAAAATTATTAAACTTTTTGGTAGCGTCTTCTCCAATATTTTATTTGATACTTATTTTACGGGTAAACAATCCCAATTCTTTTTATATTTAAATTTAAATCAAACAAAATGAAAATTGTGTCAGAATAAGAAGTGCTTCTTAATTTATATATTTGTCCTAAAAAGTTTTATCGAAACATTAAACATATGCAAAAGTTTAATTCAAATATAAAAATACTAATAATTTTTTATCTTTATCAATATTTCTACGAAAAACTTACTCTTTGCGACATAATTAAGTGGTATTTTATATCTTTAAGGACTTTTAAATTTTTATCAAATGTTTAAGTCAGTTTAAATTTGTATCGTTAAATATAAAAATGGATTTTAACAGCCAAATCAAAAATAAGTTGCTCGCTCAACCATAGGGGTTTTCATATTACCATTGGTTTTGCTGGTTAACTGTGCAGAGAGTTTTTACACTTTATTTATTTTATATTCTGGATCACAGTTCCAATAAAAACAACTTCTTTTTAATACTTTTTATGTAACAAAAAACAAAACAACGGAAAACAGAAAAGAGTTCAGGTCAGTCCAAAAAGAGTACTTTTGGGTACACGAGAGATAATATTTCTATTTTAACACTAACGAGAATCAACTGATCGATATTACGACATTTTATACTTAATTTTTATACAATAGCGTTTTTTACATTGAGACTACGAGTATGAACTTTATATCTTTAGTTTCGAGGCAGCTAATAATCACTTTCGATTGTGAGTTATTATTACTTATTACTAGCGAGTAACATCTTCTAACTTCTTTCGAGCAAGTCCTGTTTTCAAGCGAAGGTTATTCGAGACTTCAAATGTTTACCTTCGGGAATGAACATTTCCGACTTACTTCAAACAGGTATTTTTAGAGATTGCTTTCAAGAGAGAACTATTAGCGACTGCTTTCAAAAGAGAACTATTTTTTGAATGCCCTCTTCTTCTTCTTCTAGAACAGATTACTTTCAATAAGGCACATGTTCTTCTTAATATGAACCATACGTCAGTGCTGTTTAGCAACATGTACAAATATTTCATTTTTAGATGTAGAAACAATGGGTCGTCCTTTCATCCCACTTGACATGGGTTGCAACGAGCCTCACAACAACCAAAAAGCTTGCACTTTTCAATAGTGCACATGTGTTTACGATAAACAAGGGTTACCAGTTTCTTATTTATAAACATTGTTGACAACATAAATTAAGCAGTCATACGTCAGCATTTGTAACCTGTAGGATTAATAATAAAACAATCAAAAATATTTTGAAAATGTGCAGCACTAAAATCAAAAATAAATTTTTTTATTATTATCTTAACTTTAAGGACTGACCACAACTACCTGCTATTATAAAATAAATAAATGCTCCGAAAAAGGATAACACAAATAGATTCAGAAAATATTAATATAAACTTTTCTTTAATTTTTTTTCATGGATTCACTGGTAGACAACTGTAGGATGCATAGCTCCGTTACTTGTATGCTTGACTATTAAAGTCTTTATAATTTTATTAACAATTTAGGAAATTATAACTGAAATAAGTTTAATCAAAAGATATCCTATTGTCATAGCAGGCTTTATTTTTATATTTTATAAAAAAAATTGTTATCGATTGTTCAAAATTAGATTCGTACTTTAAAACTTGTATAATTATATTTGCTTAACTATTATTTAAATTCTAATTTTGTAACAATCATTCAGGCAAAGCATTAAAATACATTTAAGAATATAATAGCCAGGAAGTTACTTCTTAATAACGAAGTTCCCTGCTGTGGAGATACTTAAAACCTCATTAAATTGTGGTAAATATTGGCTTTTATTCTTTGAAAATGTGATTCATATATTGCTATTTAAAATTTTGCAAATACATTATTCTCTGAATTTGTTAATTGCTTTGAAAGAAAAATAATATCACACCCTACCGAAACATTCTGGACTCTTATAACATTTAAGTGTAAGTACTGAATTAAGGTACTATTCTAAAGTTTATTATGCTTCGGTTCCAAAAAAGAAAAAATTAGCCACCTATATGTTTTTTACCACAAATGGATAATTAAATTTAAAATATTTTGGCAGAGCTCAAAAGAAAGTCATGTTTAAGCAAAATTTTTCTGATTTTCAATTAAAAATGAATTTATTCTTTGTGTTTTTGGACAAAATTGTTAAATTATGACTAAATAAAAAAATGGGTTATTTTGTTTAACAAAAATCATAATATATTTCATCTTAATAGTTAATTGTTATTGTTACTAATAATTTAATAAATCGAATAAAAAGACAGTATTATGAAAAATAAAATTTGTAGCACTTTTTTTTTGTACCTGTATACCAAGATTTAAAATCCAAGTGATGCTATTATAGTTAATTGTCTATTATTATATTATTATATAAAAAATGGTAGCAGGCTTGTGAAGGCTATCCGTAGTCGATAATACGTTCGAAGGCGCACTGCTAGTCGCAATCATATTACTTGCATAGTTCGCAGAGCTTGGAATCCAACTATATAGTTTGGATAGTTGTGTCAAAAAATGTCTATAATAGCAGCTAGCTGGTCTATCCATGACTTATCGTATTCCATTTCTATGTTTGTGGCTGTAGTTTTCATAATCAACGGCATTCAAGTGCTGCGTGTTAAGTAGCTAATCTGGGAGGGACGATTCTAGAAGTAGTATTTCAGACTGATTTGGTGTATTAAATTCCCAACCGACATGGGTACCGTTATTTGGTGCCATAATTTTACGTTGCTCAATAGGCGCTGGAAACCTGAAACAACAGAAACTTGTTTGTTAATTAACAAGATCTTTATAATTGGGCTTGCAATATTTTTCTGTTACTTAAAAAATATAATGTTTCAAATAATATTATTTTAAAATAAAAAAAACCACATTACATTCATACCAACTTTTAATATTTAGTCTAAATGATATAAAAATGTTTGAAACTATTCTGAAATTTTTTGATCTTTCAAGATGTTACTTAATTTTGTTAATAATAAATGATAGTCGATTTAATTTTATCAAGAAAAGTAATTTCTGATTACATTTTTTTAGTTTTAATTGTATAAATAATAAATTTACGTACAGGCAACTATTCATTATGAACTAACTTTCGAATACTTTGATAACACTAGATATTTAGACTAAAATCTAAGGGCTAGTAAGTAGATCGAACCGCAACACAAGCCTTGTAGGTTTAAGCGGATACACTACACTACCCCGAATAGATGAATATCATCTAATGTTATTTATAAGTATATATAGATCTATACTGTGTTTAAGTATTGTTGCTGAATAAATTTGATTTGATTTGAACTAGATTTTCTAAATTATGTTTTTTACTTTTAATTTTTTTATGGTAGGTACATAATACAATAAATTCATGCAAAATTTAAAGAATTCAAAGCTAAAATAAAAAATACCAAATTCTATTTTAAATAAAAAATTTTGTTGTTGTTGGATTAGCTACATTCTTTTAATTAAAAAAATGATTATATATTTAAGTAAATCTTGTTTAGTTAGCAGTTAATTTTTATCTCGTTATTAATTTGAACTAAAAAGAAAAATTTTTAAAAAAAATTAACAATCTAGCATTTTTTTTGTCGACATGGATAAAATTTAAAAATTTTTTATTAGAATTTTCCAAAATTTAGAATCCTATGTAATATTATTATATTAATATGTCCATTATATAATATAATAAAGTTAACCATTTAAAGTTATTTATCTGTAAAGTAATAAAATAGGGTAAGTCCGGGAGAGATCGACCATCGGGAGAGACCGCCCAGTACCGATAACTTAGAACTAAGCAATAGAGGGCTCGAGTGTGCCACATATATGATAAAATTAGTTGAGCTTTGCACCCAACACGTTAACACAGCCTGAGACAAAAGTGTAAATTTATAAACTAGGTTTGAAGATAAGTGCTAACTTTAAATTTTTTTGACTGATTTACTCTGGTGGTGATATTTTGAAGAAGGGTAAGTTTATTTTAACCTTTATTTTATTTTATTATAACCTTAAAAATGTAGAAGTTTCTCATTTTTTTCTTTGGTTAACAAGGTTGATCTCTCCCATTACTTCGGTAGAGTACAACCACATCAATCCGGGAGAGAGCGACAATATTTAAAGGAAAAAATAAGAAGAAGGAATTCTTGGATGGAGTGCCACCTGGCTCCCAAATTACCATGTCACAGAAATCGGCGTATGTCAACGCTACCATTTTCAAGGACTGGTTGGAGTTTTATTTTTTCCCACGAAACCCAGCTGGAAAAGTGTTGTTAATAGTCGATGGTCATACTTCTCACACAAATTCTGTGGAAGTACTGGAACTTTCAGGAGCTAATGAAATAATTCTACTTTGTTTACCAAGTCACACAACTCATTACCTAAAACCACTAGATAGGTCCTTTTTTAAATCACTAAAAAACCATTACTACGTGGCTTTTAACAATTTCTTAACAGGGAATCCAAATAGAAAAAAACCAATGATAGTATTTGGAAACCTTTTGGGACAAGCTTGCGGTAAATCAGCAAATGTGAAAAATGGTATGTCTGGTTTTAGAGCTACAGGTATTGCACCCTTTAATCCAGAAGTCATTCCAAATTATGCGTATATAAATATTCAAATGGAACAAGATGCAGAAGCCAGACCTGGTTCAAATAGTACGGCTAAAAATCCCCAGTTCCCTACCGTTCATACAACTAACACTCACATTTTGTCACCTCAGCTTGATTGTTCGCCCTGACACAGCAATAGTTGAGATCAACCCCACACTTAACCTCACACCAGAAAAAATTTTACTTAGAATAAAATACTTTATAGGCACAAGACATGATAACGTTTTAAACACAAATCAACACAAAGCTTTTAGACAAGTATTTAGTTGTCGAAAATATAATTTAACTGATAGATTTAAAATAGTGTCATTAGAGTGGTAAGAAGTTAAAAGCTTTTATTGCATTTACATTTTGAACATAAGATTTTTATGATTTAGTACCTACAAAACTAATCTCTCTTTAATGCCATATTACCCTAACAATAAAAAGGGTATAGGATTGTGTACGAAATAGCTGAAATGATAATAAATAAGTCGGTTTTTTCCTGATTTCATTATTTAACTAGTCGTAGGTATATTGATGTCAACGGTTCCAGGATAACGGTTTATAAAATAGCAACAATAACGGATAATAAAACGATCTATTTTACGATAATTTAACTAGATTTAAATAAAAAAATATTTCTGTTTATAAAATACTACGAATTTAAGTGGCGAAAAAAATGCTAAATTTCGTATTGATTTCAATATTTTGACAACTGAGAGAATTATAAGGAATCATTTTATTTAATATGAAAAAAAATAAGTCATACTGGTTTTTGGTTGTAAAAGTGAGCTTTTATTAACTAAACAAATTTTAAATAGTACTTTGTTTTGGTCGGTAGCTGACTTTTGCTTTTTTTAGGAAAATAAATATTTCGGGTTACTTGTACATACATACATACAAACATATAGCCAAGCCTTTTTCCCGTAGAGGTAGACAGAGACCACTTCTTTCTACTTGCTAAAGTTCTTACACACATCTTTTACTTCCTCTACTTTCATCAGTGCTCTCATACATGCTCGTTGGTTGTTGGTACTCTTGACCTGGCCTTTCTTTAAAACAATGTTGATCTGATCGAGATATGTTCGCCGAGGCTTTCCTCTACCGACTTGTCCATTCACACTCGCCTTATAAATTTGTTTCGTCAATCTTCCTTCATCCATCCTTTCTACAAGTCCAAACCATCTAAGCATTTCTTTATCTATTTTTGTAATCACATTTTCTTTTACACCACAGCGTTCTCTTATCTTACTATTTTTTACTTTATCTTGCCGAGTCACTCCGGCTATACTTTTTAGACTACTTATCTCCGCAGCATTAATCCTATTTTCATACTTTTGCCAAATCCAATATTAACTACCATACATAGGTGTGGAAACCAACACACCTCTATTTACAGCCAGGCGTGCCTTTTTTGACACTTTATGGCTGTTCATAAAGCTATGCAGTGCCCTATTTATATGTTTTTCTGCCAATACCCTTCGCTTAATGTCACTGTCATACTTTCCATCTCTCGTAAACTTGACTAATAAAGTCTTTTTAATTTTATCCACAGTATAAGAAAATTGCGTTTTTTGCCCGAGGATTTGGACTCTAATTTAGTATTGCTAATAAAGGGCGCTAGTTACGCTTGGTTGTGTTAACTAAATAAAAGTAAATTTTTTTTCGGCTGATTTATGAGTAAAATAATAAAAAAAAGTAAAAAGCGTTAAATTCCATAAAAAAATTTACTCTTTTTTGATTTATGTAACACGATCGGTCACTAAAAGCTCTGATGAACCCGAAAGTGAAATCAAGACTGGTATGAGAATGCCGAGAAGAACTTAGTGTCCTCTCAGAACAAAACAAAATATCTTTAATGTGGGTTCCAAAACACTGTGGGATCGAGGGCAATGAAAAAGCTGATGAACTAGGAAGAACCCCAGAATTTGAGATCCGAGGATGCATACGGTACTGGGTTAATCAAAAACAAAGAAAGCGGTGGAAAGAAGCCCTTTTAATGCACCACGGGAAAAACATTCACCAAAGAACCGACAAAACTCAGAACCAAAGAACTACTGAAGGGTACAAGGGTGTACTTTGTCTTAACTATGTCTTAATTGTCTTAATTATCAATAAATTATTTTTATTTATTATTAGTGTTTACTGTAGAAAAACCACATCACCAAGTTTAAATCTTTTTAGACAAATATACAATGTGCGTCAAAAAGTGTAATTTATTTTATCACAAAAAGTTGTCTCTGACAAAGATAAGGCCTTATTTGAAATATTTAAATTTATCAAATTTTAGAATCGAAAACTTTCTCTTTTAGAACCGTAGTTATATTGTTATCAAAATTCTTGTTATTAGTCATTAAAAAATAGTTAAATTAAGAATTTGCTGATAGTTAAGGAAATCAATTAAGAAATTTTAATTTTCCCCAAAAAATACAATTCGACAATATACAGTTATGTTGTTTAGAAAGAATGATCAAAAAGATAATTTGTTTGCTTTCTTATTGACTGTTAGTTTACTAAGCATTATTTAATTTACAAAAGATAATAACAGTAGCAGAAAATTAAAATAAAATATTCCACTTATTAAAAAGATAATTTTAAAAATTACTTGTTAAAATGGGCCATATGTATTTTAAATATGCTTTTTGGAAATGAAAAATTTAGAACTTCGACCTCGGCAGCAGTTACAACTGTGGTTTCATTTTATATCATTATTTAAATAAAACATGGTACATCTCCAAAACAAGCATCAGCAGGTTTTAGCTGTAAAATTTGCCGGAAAAATCCACGCGAATGTTTTGGAATACACTGTTAACCACCCTGTGTAATGCTTTTTTATAAATGTTCGCATAAACTTGCTAATAATAAGATTATTCCGTGTAGAATTGATTATTGCGCATAAAAACGCTTGCAATGACAAATCATATTTTTGTTGGTTTAGTATTACTCTAAAAAGTTCTATTCCGTAACCAAAAACGTGATTCGTCTCGTTTTTTATGGACATTAGTTACATTAAAAGTTAAAAAAATGTATTTGGATACTTTAAAAGTGCATTAGCTTCAATACAGTTTAATGTTATTTAATTTTTATTTATGGTTTTATTTTAATTAATACCAATACAAATTTCTGAACAAACAATCATAAGAAGGGGTTAAAAAAATCATTTTAACGTTTAACACATTTATTAAAATAAATTATTACAATAAACGATTCTCATAGAAGAAAATTTAATAATTTTTTATAATAAATATTTTGACAAAATGTTATTAGACATTAGAAGGTACCTTTTGCGTTTTAAAACGTTTTGAATTATAAATCTAAATAAATTTAACCAAAAACATAAAAAAAAATTTACATCTAATTACATACATACATTATATTTATAATTTATGGTTTAACATAGTTTTTTTGTACAATACACACATTTTTAAAATTAAATTTTTATAGGGTATAAACTAAAGATATAAAAAATAAATATTTATTAGTAAAAATTAAATTATGGTTTAATCTTCCAAAAACTAATAATTTAAGGAAAATTAACTTATATGTATTTTATAATTTTTATAAATTAATAATTTTGATTACCTACATAACTAAATTATTGATAACCTTAAAAATGAAACACATTCTTCAATATTATTAACATTATTTGTACCTGTTATAAGCAGGTACTATTCTTCTCTATCTGTATCATTATTATCAGTTTCTTCACAATACGTACAGGTGATGAAAATAATAGTAGTCTCACAATGATTTGTATTATCGTAGGAACACGGACGTGTCATTTTTCTATCACATTCGGGGCATGTTGAGTAGCACATTGTGAAAAAATTTTTTTCTAAGCAAGAGTTTTAAACGAGAAAGTGGGTTACTCAATAGCGAGAGGTGCTTCTTACAGAGAGGTTGCTTTAAAAATGCTCTCTGGTTTCTGATTCTCCCTTCTTCCTTCGCACTAAAGGCGCACATGCGCGGTGGCTCTACGTCCCTTTAGTAAACGCGTTTATAAATATTTCTCGTATACTCCACCGTTTTTATGAATGCAGAACATACCGCCCACCTAAAATTTTACAAGCAGTTTAATGGTGCAATAATTATTAGTATGCATAATTTTCACCATTAGATAACTTTTTTCAATCAAAGCAAAAACTATTTTAAATAATATAATCTAGAAAAACGTTGGTACCGATATATAATTTATATTTTTTCGAACAAAAAAATTTGTTACAAAAACTTTATACCAAAAAGCAGAATAAAAAAATTAATGAAATATTAATTTAAAAAAAAATGTGTCCTTTGGCCCTTTTGTAAGATTTTAGTACAGCAAGATCCAATAAAGATTATGAAGGAGTTAGTCTGTATTATAAAGTGTAATTGTAAAAATTATGCAAAATAATAATTATTGCACTATACCATTTGTAAATAATTAATTTATAATTTTTGCATTAATTGTAGGTATATGTTTAAATTTAATTTTGTTAAAGTTCACCATTCTACTAATTTTTTCCTACATTTTATTAGGTGATAGATCTCAAGGTATTATTAAAATTTGATATTTGTCAATCCACAAAAGATTTCTTATGATTAGATGGTTTTGATTTTTGTTTATTATTCTGATCAATGATTTAAAATAATTGGTTGAATTGGCTTTGCTATTATTATTTTTTAACATTTGCCGTACAATCTGTAAAATTACATGATAGAATGGTACAGATCAAAATTTTTCCAATAGTAAAGGCTACATTACAAAAACGGCATGAGAAACGGCAGGTGTGTATATCCATGGACATGGAGAAAAAACCGGTTTATTGTAATGAAGATGAAGAAAATAAACAATTTATGGAATACCTATTGGAGAAACAAACAAAACCACAAACTTCTGCAACAGGAATTTAAGAAGAATAACGAAAAGCTTCGCTGGAATTAAGAAAGATTTATCAATACCTTTTAATATGGGGAAAATGATGAAAAATTTGTTATACAAAAGTTCAATACCAAGAAACCTGTATGCACAGCCAGACTTGCCTTTTTTTGACACTTTATGGCTGTTCATAAAGCTATGCAGTGCCCTATTTATATGTTTTTCTGCCAATACCCTTCGCTTAATGTCACTGTCATACTTTCCATCTCTCGTAAACTTGACTATTAAAGTCTTTTTAATTTTTTCCACAGTTTAAGAAACTATAATTGATTAATTAAAAGATATTCTATTGTAAAAGCAGGCTAAATTTATATATTTTATAAAAAAAAATTCATCAAGTGTTTAAAAAATTATGTTATTACGTTTAAAACCTGTATAATTAGTTCTGCTTAACTTGGACTGTTATTTAAATTGTTATTTTTGTAACATATCAGGCATAGCATTAAAATGCATTTACTAACATAAAAGTCAAAAAGTTAATTCTTAAGAACAAAGTCCCTGCTGTGAAGATAGTTAAAACATCATTAAATTGTGGTAAATATTGGCTTTTATTCTTTTAAAATGTGATTCATATATTGCCATTCAAAATCTTTGAAATACATTACTCTCTGAAATTGTTGAAAATGGAAAAAAATAGTATTATATCTTACAGAACATTCTGGACTCTTCTAATAATTAAGTGTAGGTACTCAATTAAGGTACTATTCCAGAGTTTTCTAATGCTTTGGTTTAAATGGAAAACAGTTTTTTTGCATGAATGGATAATTAATTTAAAATTAATTTTTATTCTTTGTGTTTTGAAGGAAAAATCACTAAAAAGGACTAAAATTTGGTATTTTTCACGTCTAAGATCCAGTAATAGTTCTTGGTAGTTAGATAATAATTTGTAGGAAGAAAGTTATTCCTAAGCTAAAATTTGATGAATAATAAATAAATATTTATTTATTTTATGTAATTTTAGGTAAAATTAACAAAACTTGGTGTATGTATTGTGAAAGGTATTTTTTGTACTAAATTTGAATTTCAATGTTTGTATGTACTTGATAGCAGTGTAATTCCAAAATGATTCATAAAAGTTAGGTCGTATAGGTTGTTTATTTTTTTTTTATATAATTTTAATTAATTTAATCATAATATATTATTTTATAATGTTTTAATTCTAAATTTAAACTTTGTAAGTTTCCGCTCAACGTAAAATATTTAAGTATGGCAGAAAAACGAAAATTTTTTTTCATAAAAAAAAATGTTAACAATGTTTAACCATAAAAGGACTGACTCACTTGTACACAAGTCAAGAAGGATACCAGAGAAGTATAATTGATTTCGTAATTGTGAATGAATAATTAAAAAAGAAAGTAATGGACACTCTGGCATACCGCGGTGCAGGTATTGACACAGAAGAATACTTCTTAGTAATAAGCCGCATAAGAGATCTCTTTAAGCGGTAGCGGCATCGTGTGAAGGAATCAAGTAGTATACTGGAGCGTATAAATTTGATAATTTGCAAGAAAAAGGTATAAAAGAGGAGTTCGTTAGTAAATTGATTGATTAATTTGACAGCTTAGATGTAGTATATGAGGTTAAAGAATTGTGAAAGCGATTCAAGGAAGGAATCGAGGAAATTGCTATTAAAGTTTGTGGTGTAAGTAATTAAAGGAAATGATGAAAGTTACAAAAAATGTGCGTAGAGGTTCAAAAAGCAGTGTTAAAGAAAAAGAAATCCTGGCTGGATTGGCTTGCTATAAAAGCCAAACAAAGAACGCAAAAGGCAACGATTAAATATGTAAACAAGGAAAAGAATCAGTATAAATGGTTAAAAGGTGTGGGAAAGAGGTTATGGCAAGAAAGAAGTGGAGTGATGAAGATGAATTTGATAAAAGGTAATCTAACGATTTTTAAAACAATATTAAACGATAACAGTTGAAATGCTGAAGGCTGGACTAAGCGTGGTAACTAGTCTGCTGTACCGCCTTTTTAACCTTTGTTGGAGGAGTAGTAGCGTACCAGACGACTAGTGCATGGCCGTTATCGTGCCGCTTTACGAGGGAAAAGGTTTGCAGCAGGACCGTAAGAACTACCGAGGTATAAGTTTACTCAGCATAGTCGGCAAACTGTATGCAAAGATATTGATTAAAAGAGTGACGAATGAAACTGAGTAGATGATATGGGATGTTTAAGCAGGATTTAGAAGAGGAACGGGATGTATGAATCAGGTCTATTCATTACGAGGTATGGTCGGAAAATTCTTGGCTAAAAGTCAGAAGGTCTATTGCGCTTTTATAGACTTGGAAAAGGCCTATGACAGAGTGGTGAGGAGTGAATTGTGGTCGACATTTTCTATGTAAGGAGTGAACGGTATTTTAATACAAGCACTGAAATCACATCTACAAAGATTCCACCGCTTGTGTCAGAATAAACGAAGCTTGCGCGGAATGGTTTAACATCGAAAAGGGTGTGAGACAGGGCTGTGTGGCTTCGCCATGGCTGTTTAACTTATACATAGACGATTGTTTAAAAAATTTAAAAAAAAGTGCGTATGGATTGAAAATGAATAATTTGATAGTCAAATGCCTTCTTTACGCCGATGATCAAGTCATACTAGCGTCAGGTAGTTGCAGGTAATGGTTAATGTTATGCATGATGCCCTAAAAATAAAGCAATAAAAATAAATTGAAGCAAAACTAAAGTAATGGTTTTTGAAAGAGAAGAAAGATTGACAGTTCTAATTAAGAAAGAATAAGTGGAACAAGTTAATAATTTTAGAAACTATGGTCTAACTATAAACTCCTACTGACTTCGTAAACGTGACTTTATTACATAAAAATAACAACAATTACAAAACTCTTGCTTAAGACTCATCACCAAAATGAGAAGAATTTAGCGTGCATGTGTCTCATTATTTGAATAGATAAGGATTGTTGAAATTTGAAATCAGGACGGCGAATCATGCGTGTGTTCAATCTCACAATGGTATTTGTGAAATAAGCTTTATGATATAATATTCCTATTTTAAACTTTATCAGCTCTTTGTACCAACCCACAGGACTAACGTACGAATTAAAATATGTGCAGACAGCCAGGCGTCACTTAAAGCTCTGATGAACCCGAAAGTGAAATCAAGACTGGTATGAGAATGCCGAGAAGAACTCAGTGTCCTCTCAGAACAAAACAAAATATTTTTGATGTGAGTTCCAAAACACTGTGGGATCTAGGGCAATGAAAAAGCTGATGAACTAGCAAGAAACCCAGAATCTGAGATCCGAGGATGCATACGGTACTGGGTCAATCGAAAACAAAGAGAACAGTAAAAAAAAAGCCCTTTTAATGAACTACGAAAAACAATTCACCAAAGAACCGACAAAACCCAGAACTAAAGAACTACTGAAGGGTACAAGTGTGTACTTTGTCTTAACTTATTGTTTTGTATCAATAAATCATAATTATTTGTTATCATTATTTATTATTTAAAAAAGTGTTGTGTAGAAAAAACCACATCACCAAGTTCAAATATTTATAGACAAAGATACAATGTGGGTCAAAAAGTGTAATTCATTTTATCACAAAAAGAATTTCTGACAAAGATAATGCCATATTTGAAATATTTAAATTTATCAAATTTTAAAATCGAAAACTTTATCTTTTAGAACCGTAGGTATATTGTTATTAAAATTCTTGTTATTAGTTATTAAAAAATAGTTAAATTAAGTATTTGTTGATAGTTAGGGATATCAGATAAGAAATTTAAATTTTACCCAAAAAATAAAATTCGACAATATACAGTTATTTTCTTTAGAAAGAATGGTCAAAAAGATAATCTATTTCCTATTTGCTTTCTTATTAACTGTTAGTTTACTAAGCATTATTTAATTTACAAAAGATAACGACAGTAGCAGAAAATTGAAATAAAATATTCCACTTATTAAAAAGATAATTTTAAAAATTACTTGTTAAAATGGGCCATATGTTGTGTGTATTTTAAATATGCTTTTTGGAAATGAAAAATTTAGAACTTGATAATACTTCAAATAAAAAGATGGGCACCAGACGTGTTTAATTTTAAATAAAATTCCGGACGCAATTTTTTATGGACATTAGTTACATTAAAGGTTAAAAAAAATGTATTTGGATACTTTAAAAGTTAATTAGCTTCAATATTTGGATTTAAATTATTTTTAAGATTTTTAAGAAACAAAATTGTAATTTTTAAAAACTACATTATGGTGTAAATAGGACACTAGGAGCAAAATTAATGGTGTAAATGCGACCCTTGTTCCTCTATTTTGGATCACAGCGAATTTTTGCGTCTTTTTTGTTAGGTGGAAACCCTCATGGGCACTGGTCGCTTGGGTTCTATCACGATCCAACAGTGCCAGACTTCTACTGGCTAAAACCAACCCTCGCTCTTCCTTGTACTTGGGAACATCTGACTAATATAACATTAAGTACAAGCGGCGTGGTTCCTATATCTTATATCACAGCATAACGTCACAGTCTTTTCGTTTTTAACGGAGAACTTAACTGCAGACAATCTGTTTAAGGGACAGAAACGGTGAAACATATGCGAGACACTAGACCGCAAAAGACAGACAATATTCGGGCTACCTAAAATTAACCCCCGAAGAATACTACAGCCAACCACTGAAGAACCTGTACAGATTGGTACAGGGGACTAGAGTTACGGAATGGGTGGTATGACAACAAACCGGAAGACGCAAAAATCCCAAGAGGCTGAGGTGTAGCTGGCGATAGAAGCAGCATCCGAGGGAAAAAAAGACTATCACGTTATCTGCAGTTGGGGCAACCCGGGACTCCAGTTCGAATTTGAGTCGTTTTTGATGCCAGTAAGTGCAGAGGTCATTTATTTATTTCTTTATCCTTTCGGTGTAGGTCTTTGAGATTTATGTCCTGTGGGAGCTTGTGACACACAGTAGTCCAGCTGTATGTCTGGAAATGGATTTACGCGTCTAGACATGCTTCTTATAAAAATTTGGATGAAATCTTGAGGAATTTGTTCCCATGTTGTGATAATTGCATTACCAAGTTCCCTCAGGTTTATCAATCAATCAAGCTGCCTATCCACTCAATGGATGTTGGCGACCATAATTTCTCTTCTGCTGTCTATTTTTCCCTCCAAAATTAGTTGCAGCAAGTGGTTTCTATCGTGTCTTAAAATGTGACTAAGGTAAACCGTTTTTCGTTATTTAATAGTTATTAACAATTCTCGGTTTGTATGGACTTTGGTCTGTCCAAAGTACTCTTAATAGACGTCGGTAAGTCCACATTTCGAAAGCCTCTACTTTATTGATCATATTTGTCTTCACTAGACCGCAAAAGACAGACAATATTTGGGCTACCTAGGTTAACCCCTGAAGAATACAACAGCCAACCAGTGAAGAACCTGTACAGATTGGTACAGGGAACTAGAGATACGGAATGGGTGGTATGACAACAAATCAGAAGACACAAAAAGTCCAAGAGTCTGAGGTGTAGCTGGCGATAGGAGCAGCATCCGAGGAAAAAAAAGACTATCACGTTATCTGCAGTTGGGGCAACCCGGGACTCCAGTTCAAATTTGAGTCGTTTCTAATGCCAGTAAGAGCAGAGGTCATTTATTTATCTCTTTATCCTTTGTTAACAATTCTCGGCATTAGTTTACAAAGAAAAAATTAATTCCCTTTTAGAATTGCGACGGAAAATAGAAGAAGCCGCCAATGTGATTAAAAATAATAGACAAGGGTTATTTGATATTAATAGATCTTTGCGAAAGCGGATCATAAAGTGTATTGAAGTAAATGGTGGGCATTTAGAACATTTACTTGGAAGTTTTTTAATTTGGTATTGTTACACATTTAGAGAATATATTTTTTTATAAAATCAAAATTCATTGAACTTTTTAGAAGCAAAAAACTCGATAACCGATCGAGTTACACGAATTTTTTTATTATTTTCTCCATACTTCAGCCGAAAAAAAAATTTGCTTTAATTTACTAAACACAACCAAGTATAACTAACGCCCTCTAATACCAAATCGAAATTAGAGTTCGAATTGGCAATCCACATGCCAAAAAACGTAAAATTCCCAATTTTCAAATAGAAATTGTAAAAACATAAAAAATTATTCCGAATATCGAAATCCATATTTAAACTTTAAACACCCGGTATTTGGGATACTAGCAATATTTGTCTAAGGCATGTTTGGCAGAATCATCATATTTTCAGGGCTAGAATCACTTCATCGATTAATATGTTCCTTAATTTCGTCGTTTAATTTTAGCATTTTTACTTAAAATTGGCTTCTATTTTAGTCGGTTATAAAAGTAGAAATGCCATTTTCTATGTCAGTTTTACGACAAGTTTAAAAAAATGTACATACAACGGAGATTATGTGTGTATGTAATGTTATCCGTTTGTAGTAATTTAGCTTAAACACAAAGAAGTAAAAACATTACGCAATCAAAATGAACTAAATACACGTGCGCGCGACCATAAGAAGTCTGGCGTCTCTATCCCGAACCATAATAATAAATCTTTTTTTATTCCTAAAACCCAGTTAAATCAACGCAATATACATTTCAATATATCCTCTTTGATTACCGATTTTATTGCATATTCGATTCCTCAGAATAACCATTACTTTTTTAATCCTGTACAAAAGCTTCCATACGGCTTAGACTTGGGACGAAGAGAGATCGCGTCTTAGGAAGCTTTTTTTGTAAGTGGTGGGAGTGTAGACATGTCTATTTACCTGTAGTGGGGGAAAGGGAATAAATTTCGGCGTAATGATATAGTTAGGCCAGTTCAGAAACTTTAACGGTTAAAGATTATCAGTCTTAGTTCGAGGTATCGAAGTTTCGAGTCGCAAGACGTTTTTTAATTATTTTTAAAATTATTGTTGGTGTTTGAAATCGTGTACTTTTTCTTTCATCTAAGGATTGAAAAACTTTTGTTGGATTACTTCCTTACATTCTATCAGGTACGTAGTTTTATTATTTTTAGACGAGTGTGTACGTTTTCAGATTTGTTCTTTTCATGTTTAATTACAAAAAAAAATTATTTATTGTATACATTTATGATATTCAGATGCTATCTAATAATAACAAATTGCCAGTCGCTTTTCATCCATTTAACCAGAATAACAATAATTAATTATATTTTTTTTAATCGTAATATATTTTTACAAATTAAAATAATTGGAGGCTCGCCCTCTGCACCCCGTCGTCTATCGTCAAAAGGAAATGATTGTTATTTTACAGGAGGTTATCCTTACTTAAAAAATTTTAGGTTACATATTTATTAGTTTAAAAAATATACGTTTGAAATTTTGGGTTGTGTAAAAGAAAATGAATAAATGAATATTTGATTAATTTTATTTTACAACTATTAAAAAAATAAATTGAAAAATTGCAAAATTGTAGATATTAATATAAAATATGATTAAATTTATATGATTATACGTTTGTTGACAAAATCTATAATTTTGATTAAATTTATACAATTAAAAAAAAAAAAAATAAGTTATTATTTGATTTAATTTTTTTAGTTTAAAGTACCCATTTTTATAAATTTCTAAAATTTTGAACATAAAGAAATAAAGATTTATAATATAATTTTAATTATAGAATAAAAATAATAAAAAAGTTAATATTTAATTAAAAATAGAATTAGTTATGTATATTCTGCATTTAAATAGAATTATTTTTATGAAATAATATTATTTTAAAGTAAAAAAAGACGATTTCATATTTTTGCATTATATAAAACATGAAAGTAAATTTTATAATCGAAAATGTCACAAATAAATAAAATAATAGCAAATAAATTTTTGATTTTTTAAATAAACAGTTTTCTTTTTAGAAGATTTGAATTTTAACGTGAAATGAGAGGAGGATATTTGTCCGAAATGAATCCTTCGCGCGTTCAAGGAGGATTAAGTCCGGTCGATGTAGTTAGATCGATCGGAGGTTATCAACCAGACGTGCATTTGCAACCCTCATCCCCCCAATCAGCTTGGCAATGCAACTCCGTCATGCCGGTAAGTAATCTAATTTTTTTTAACTGTAAATAATTCATAATTTCAAATGTATTTTTGTTGGGTTATTAAAAATTAATTTGTTCCTCTATGATATAATTAAAATACATTTACTATTTTAAACGAAAATTTTCTTGCGCTATAGAAAGGACTTTGTATTAGTGTGCAACCTTTTTTAACCTCGCTAGTAAATATTTTTCTCTTTTTTTCTTCATTTTCCATTATTGCACAACAAAAACCGTTATTTTAGTTATTATTTTTTCGTATTTAAATACGACGTGGATATTGTGTTTCCTAGTCGTCCTATTTTTGTGCTGTTTCTTTGTTTGTTTTGCCTTTCTTTCAAAAAAACAGTATGTAAACAAATTTCCAAATTAAATAAAAATTTTTCGTTTTTTGTTGCAGATGCAAGCGTCGATCGAGAGCGACGAACGCAACGATTCCGGCTTGGTTCTGTCACTAGCAAACGAAGAAAAATTCAACGAGTCCTTTATGTCTACATCCGCTGTCCAAACCATGGCTATCGCTGCCACTGCCACCGACGCGTATTATCCACAACCTTCTTCGATGGACACAGCTGACCTCGATCCCTTGACGCCTCCCGATTCCGAATCCTTGGTGTCTCTATCGGGAAACGACGACGCCGACGACCACGTCCTGTCGCCGTGCAACTCAACCATGGAACTTTCCGACGACAAACCCGAGGAGGTTGCTAATCTCGCACCTCCTGCTGCGCATACTTCTCCTGCTGTACCTATTACTTCTGGTGCATTGAACAAGAGTGAAAGCGACAACAACGCCGATTCGTTGCCAGATTACGCTAAGCCAAAAATAAATACGAAAGGTAAAGTAAAGCCTGTGAAGTGCAAAAATTGCAGCTTCTTCACGGACACGAAACTAAAATTGTGGGATCACATGGAGATGCACATCAAACCCGAAAAAATTCTCCGTTGTCAATATTGTCCGTTCATCACTGATTTGAAACACCACCTAGAGTTTCATTCACGCAATCACCAAGGCTCGAGACCGTTCAAATGCACGAAGTGCATTTATACCTGCGTGAACAAGTCGATGTTGATATCGCATTTGAAATCGCATTCAAACGTTTATCAGTACCGATGCAACGACTGCTCTTACGCCACCAAATACTGTCATTCGTTAAAGCTGCATCTCAGAAAGTACAAACACGACCAGGCCGTAGTGCTCAATCCTGACGGCACTCCGAATCCTCTGCCCGTCATCGACGTCTACGGCACGCGACGAGGACCCAAATCCAAAGCGACCAACAAACCAAAACCGATCGTCGTAGAACCAGTTGCACCGGTCGCAACAACCGCACCGATTAATCCTCCAGAACTGCCGCCGATGATGGGATTTCCCTTTAATCAATTGGTCCCACCGATGAGGTTTCCTTTGGCCGCGATGAATTTTATTAATCTGTATTTTCTGCAACATTTGGAACGAATGATCAGAGAGCAAAATTACTGCTCACCGCAAGCGCCGATTATACCACCTCCGTCGAATTTATCATCGCCTGCTGACGACGAAGTTTTGGATTTGAGCAAACACGAACGTACCGACGACTACGACGGTACGACGACGACGATGTTTGATATTGTGGAAGCTGTGATAAATTATGATAATGATGTCGAACAAATTTTGCCCACCAACGAAACAAACGAAAATGTGAGCATCAAAAATGAAGAGATGGATAGCGAGCCGATTGAATACAAATGTCAATATTGCGATATAAAATTCGGCGAGTACCTTTTGTACAGTTTTCATAATGGCTATCACGGTTTCAATGATCCATTCGCTTGCAATAATTGCGGTGAGGTTTGTAAAGACAGTGTTTCCTTCAATTTGCACCTTGCACGTAACCCTCATAAGTAATTTCGTGGAAGTAAAAAGAAATAAAAAAAAACATCTATCGTATGATTGCTAAATACACTTTTAAAATTATAAAATTGCCAAAATGTGTTAAAAAAATTTAGAAAATTAAGAAAAAAGAGTTGATCCACTTTCCAGTACATTCGCGAAGAATTAAAAATTGGTTAATTTAAACTCGTATTTATTTGATTTTAACCGTTTAACGAAGGACACGTCATCTCTCGTTTAACGATTTCTTTTTTTTTTTCGAATTCATGTAATGTAACAGTTGTTAAATAATATTCTATTTTTTTTTTGATATTACAATACAAGAAATAGGAAAAAAACGATTCACTTTATGAGTAAATTCGCGTTAATTTAAACATTAACGTTTAACCAGATAAAATTATCTCCCGGGATGGAATTTGTCGTTGACGAAAAGAGAGAGGGAAGTGGAAAATGTTTCGGCGATGTTTTTTTTTGGATTAAAATCCCGATCTAGTCACGATATGATATTATGTGAAACGTGCAATTTTATGCAAATTTTATAAAGTGCGTTAAAAACTTTTTGTAAGAGTCGTTATGAATAATTTTAAATTATATGTTTTTTTTTAAATAATACGTTACCAGAATATATATGTATATAAATATTGTAAAAATGTTGTTAATTTTAAATTTTTTTAAGACTGAAATGTGGTGGAAGCGTAAAAGTAGGTTTTTTGTTATAAAAATAAGTGTAAGCTAGAGCTGTTATCAAAAAAATGTAAATAATAAACCCGTATTCGAGTGTTTTATGAATAAACTATATTTTAAAGAAAACTTTTTTATTTATTTTTTTTATTACCATCCTTTCAGTTACATTTTTCGATTTAAAAAGCAAAAGGGGAAAAATGATGTGAAAATTAAAGTGATATCTTTGACTAACAATAAAGTAGGTAACTACAAAAATTTATAAAGTTGTGAGATTAAAGAGAGTCCCAATTGTGCAATAATTAGTGAAAATGTGCGATAATACATTTTCACTTTATAAAAAAATTGCTAATTTTACCAAAAAAACAGCTTTACTTTTTGCAAAGATTATTCATTGTACAATAATTTAACGATTACTGTGATAAAACAGTTTTAATTTTTGAAAAAAAATATGTCGATTCTGCAATATAACTACATCACTTTTTGCAAATGCTGTCATTTACGCAATATTTTGTTAATTATAAGTAGTATGATAAAAAGTCAACACTATGTCAATTGTACAAAAAAATGGCTTTTATTTTGTCCTAAAATAAGTCACTTTTTGCCTAGATTGTGCAATAATTAAACAATTGCTGTGAAAAAACAGTCTTATTTAAAAAAAATAACAGTTTTGCAAATATTGTCATTTGTGTAATAATTATACAAGTAAATTAACATAAATGTTAAATTCGAAATAGTTTACGCGTTATATTATGTTGTTTTTCTTCTCCAATGATTTTTTTTTAATACTAAAACTTCATGCAAAATGGTTACTTTAAAGAAATAAAATTGTTAACTTTGCATAAAAATACTATATTGTTATTAACATAAAAAAAAAACATTAATTTTTTATGTTCCAATCGTCACTTATTATTATTGGCACAATTATTTTTAGTGATATTTCCTGTTGTAGACAGAAGAACTTAAAACCAAAGGACAGCCTAGAGGTCATGTGGTTCAAGTTAACCTTGCAAAAATCAACAAAATATCTTTGCTGCCTGTATCTTTCTCCTACGAACCCTCCTTACGTCAACCTCTTTCAACATCTTTCCGACACGCTGGAGCTGTTGCAACTAGCGACCCTAACACAGAAGTTATATTTTTGGGTGATTTCAATGTTCACAACGCGAACTGGCTGAGATCCAACCGCACCGACAACGCTGGTCTGAAAGCTGAGAACTTTGCGATAGGCCACAACGTGACCCAGCCCGTAGAAGAATCTACCCGCATACCCGATAACCCCAATTACCAAACCAACATTCTTAATCTCTTCCTCACGACACATCCCGACCAGTACCAAGTCTTTATAACCGCTCCACTTGGTAAATCTGATCATAAACTCATTTTAGCCACGCCCAAACAAACAACCCGGCCCAAAATTACGCCTGGTACCTCTATTGTCTGGCATTATAGATCAGCCAAATGGAATAAACTGAGGGACTTTTACCTATCATTTTCATGAAAAGATGTCTGCTTTCGCTCACAAGACCCATGTGCAGAATCTGTAACCGAAATCATAAGGCTCGGTATGGACTCATACATTCCTCATGGTACAAGACGAATCTTCAACCCCAAACCCTGGTTCAACCAAGAATGCAACCGTGCGGTGCGTGATAAAAATCAAGCACATCGACTCTGGTGCGAAGTCCCAACAATTGCCAACCAAGAAGCCTTTGTCCACGCGAGAAACGCCTGCAAAAGAACGATCGATCTTGCCAAAAAATCCTACAACACGAGAATATGCAACAAGCTTGTCAATGCCCCTCCTGGATCAAAGACCTTCTGGTCTTTGACTAAAGTCGCTATCCGTTATCGCAATATTAGGAAAATCCTACGAAATCTTGACTCTAATAAGGAAGTAGGACCAGATGAAATTCCGACAATTGTCCTAAAGATCTGTGCTCAAGAGCTCACCCCAGTTCTCTGTAGACTCTTCAAGTTATCATACAGCTAAGAAGTATTTCCGTCCATGTGGAAAAACGCTAAAGTCCAACCGATTCCGAAAAAAGGAAAGAAGACTATTCCTGCGAATTATCGCCCTATTGCTTTGCTCTCAGTCATATCCAAAGTTATGGAAAAAGCGATTAACATATATATATATATATATATATATATATATATATATATATATATATATATATATATATATACATATATAACATTCATCAAATATCTGGAGAAATTTGAGATAATCCATGACATACAATATGAATTTCGACAACTTCGGTCTACTGGAGATTTGCTGGCTTATATCACTCATCTCTGGACAAACACAATTGAGAAGTTTGGTAAATCTCGTGCAATAGCCTTGGATATATCTAAAGCCTTTGACCACGTTTGGCACCAGGCATTGTTAAGTAAATTATCTGCCTACGGTCTCCCAACCAAACTGCGCTAATGGCTCTTGAGCTTCATGCAAGATCGCTCCTTACATGTGGCAGTTGACGGTAATTCTTCTAAAGCGTTTAAAACCAACGCCGGGGTTTCCCAGGGTTCCATCCTGTCCCCCACCTTATTTCTTTTACACATCAACGACCTCTCAAAAACCACCACGAACCCCATTTACAGTTTCGCAGACGATAGCACACTTGTCTCAACTTTCACATCCTATCGATCACTTTCGGTGAATGATACAAATAGACTTAGGCAGGAACAGGTTGATTTCATCAAAAGACATCTTTGAAGCAATCGTCGAGTGGGGAACCAACAATCTTGTTCAGTTCAACGCACAGAAAACACAATGCGCCACGTTTTCCAAGAAAGTGAATGACTCAAATCATTCCATCACAATGTCCGGAAATACCCTTGAATCAAGTCCCTCCATCTCGATTTTTGGAGTTACGTTGTCCAATAATATGTCTTGGCATGACCATGTTACTAACATCGCAAAGTCAGCAAGCCAGAGGCTAGGTTTTCTGTGGAAAGCTAAAAAGTTTTTTACTCCTGATCAACTGTTGACAACATACAAGACTTAAATCCGACCTTTACTGGAGTATTTCTCGCACATTTGGGGTTTAGCACTAAGGCATTCTCTTCGTCTTCTAGATTCCATTCAGAAAAGGGCCATTTGGTTGATAAACAGCTCAACTCTCACAGATACCCTTCACCCTCTAGAACATAGAAGAACAGTTGCAGACCAGTCATTACTCTACAGATATTTCCATGGCAGATACTCCAGAAAAATAAAAACTTTTGTACCACCATTGGCCACATTCGGCCGAAGAACTCGACACGCTGATCAGTCTCACCCTTTTACTCTCAAGATTGACACTTCAAGGACCAATCTCCATAAAGAATCCTTCTTTTACAGGGATGCTACGGAATTAAACAAGCTTCCAAAATTAGTTTTTTTAGAGAACTATGACCTGCAACTTTTCAAAAAATGGTCTACCCTTTTTGCGACCATTTTCAAAAAAAAAAAATTACTAAAATTATTTTTTTTAAGGCAAAGTAAGAAAACAAACCCAAAAAGTGCAGAAACAGGAAAAGAAAAAGAAAAAAAATGGTCGTGCAAAGAAGAGGATGCAGTACAATAAGAGGTTTGTAAATGTTTCAGCATTTGGACATAAATGTGGACCTATTTGTAACTCTGCTCGGTTTTAATTTTAAAATAAATTTATATAGTAAAAATGTTGATTTATTAAATTACATAATTAATATTTAAATTATCACAAATACAATCAATTTTTAATAATTGAAAACATACCTCTAAAAAATAATTGACAATATTAAATTAAGTAAAAATATCATTCACATGGTATTTTTTTTTAGTACATAAAAATTTTTGCAAAATTACAATACATTTTTTAAAAATGTACGTTGTAATATTAAAATATTCTTGTTATTTCTCAGTAAGTGAGCATTGTACAAGAATTTGCAAAGATAGCTTACAGTAAATTCCGGACTATTATTACTTTCTAAAAATATTATTTAATGAATAAAATCAAAATCCGTGCTAGCACAAGAAGTCACTTTAAATAATTTTATTTAATATAGTAATATATAGCTTAGGATATAAGTAACCTATTTACAGTGCAACAGAAGAAGCGGGCGAGAGATTACAAAATCTGCGCACAATGAAAACATTCGAATAACGATCCGATCGGCGACGACGAAATGTTCAGTAATCGTAAGTCTCAAGAACAATCGGAGGAAGAAGTTTACGAATGTGAAGTATATTCAGCCGAATGTTTGTTATTTTAGAGGCTAGTCGCCCGCCAAGCTATTTCTGCTGCACTGTAATAGGATATAAGGGTCCCCCTTTAAAAATACCTATACACTCAAAATATGAAAATAAATGTGAGCAAAACAAAAGTAATGGTTTTTTAAAAAAAAAGAAAGCATAACAAACTGTGAAGTTTCGATTGAGGGAGAAGGAATAAAACAAGTAAATGAATTTGTGTACTTGGGTTCAAAGTTTACTAGAGATGAAAAGTATGACAGTAACATTGAGCGAAGGGTGTTGGCAGAAAAACAAATGAATGGGGCACTGTATAGCTTTATAAATAGCCAGATAGTGTCAAAAAAGGCACGTCTGGCAGTGCATAGAGGTGTGTTGATTCCTAAACTTATGTATGGTAGTGAATGTTGGGTTTGGCAGAAGAAGCATGATAATAGGATTAATGCTGCGGAGATGAGTAGTCTGAGAAGTAAAGTCGGAGTGACTCGGTTGGATAAGGTAAAGAATAGTGAGATCAGAGAACGCTGTGGTGTAAAAGAAGATGTGGTTACAAAGATAGATAAAGGAATGCTTAGATGGTTTGGATACGTAGAAAGGATGAATGAAGGAAGATAGACAAAACAAATTTATATGGCGAGTGTGAATGGACAAGTCGGTAGAGGTAGACCTCGGAGAACATATCTCGATCAGATCAACATTGTTTTGAAGAAAGGCCAGGTCAAGAGTACCAACAACCGACGAGCATGCATGAGAACACTAATTAATGTAGAGGAAGCAAAATATGTGTGTAAGAACGGTAGCAAGTGAAAGGATGTGGTCTCTGCCTACCCCTATGGGAAAAAGGCGTGACTTTATGTATGTACTCAAAAGTGGATTTTATTTTGTACCTTTTTTTTATTACTATCCTAATAAAACAAATTTAATTTATTACCTCCATATCTAAAGATTTTTTTCTGTTGTCAAAAAACTACAAAAAGCACCAAATTTTGGAGTTCTTTTTTTTTTAAATTCAGTATTTTGTTGACAGGAATATTTTTTTACTTAAATCTGGTTAAATTATTGTAAGATAGGTCGTTGTATTATCCGTTTTTGATGCTATTTTGTAGGTTGTTACCCTGGAACCGTTAGCATCAATATATTTCTACCTAATTTTAGTGGAATAATAACATTAGGAAAAAAATGTATTATTTGTTATCATTTCGGCTTTTTCGTAAAAAATCCTACACCTTTCCTATTGTTAGAGTAATATGGTAATAAAAAAAGATTAATTTTGTAATTAGGTACGTGTGTATCCTTTACACAATGCAGAAAAGATTTAATAGGTCGAAGTGCTTGAGAGGCAGCATAGCCTTCACGACCCCCAAACAATCTACAAAAAAATTTACTAAATATAAATCTTCTACTTTAATCGGTACAGCAGACTAGTTACCACGCTTTGTCCATCCTTTAACATTTGAAACTTTATTCTGTCATACCTAGCAGCTTTAACCAATGTTATACTGTTTAAAGCGTCCACAATTTCTGTCGTATTAATTTCACTTTCATTGCAACTTTTACTTATGTCTCCGAATGGAAGCTGTGTTTGTGTATCCTCTTTTTCAAATAAACCAACGAAGTATTTGTTTAATCTCTTTAAAACGTATTTCTCTTCTTTTACCATGCTACCATCTTGGCTTCTGATTTTTTAAGTTGCGAGGTAGCATTTTTACCTCTGGCTGTTCTAAGGATTTTTAGAAAAGTTTAATATTTTTCTGAAAATCGTCAGATAACCTTCTATTAAATTTATGCTTGTCACTCTCCTACTTATTTGCCACAACCTCTTCTACCACACCTTTTAACTTTTTATACTCATTCTTTGCCTTGTTAAAATCCTCAATCGTTTCCTTTTGCGTTATTTGATTGGCTTTTGTAGCTAACCAATTTATCCAGGCTTTTTACCAATCCATCAAGGCTTTTTACCAATCCGTCCAGGCTTTTTACCATTCAATTCTTCCCTAACATTAAGAGGAGGGTTGCGAGCTGTACCTTTGACCTTCCCGTAAGATGTCGCTATAGTAACCGCGTTGTAAATAAATAATACGCCATAAAACGTTGTAGAAATCTTCACGTCCAGCTATTTACGTTAGTTCTCAACAGGTGTCACCACAAAACCACACGTCGTACTCTGAAAATCAAAGGATACATAATGTTTTAAACAGAGCCGCAAACTCAGTGTGTTACTGGGATACTAATGATACCATACAAGATAAAAATGAATAAGTTAGATCA